>JAKOGI010003550.1:0-30000 GCA_029747015.1 Carnegiea gigantea | reverse complement strand
GATGTCGGGAACAAAAGTTATTGGCTCTGGAAGTTGAGCCCAGGTTCTTGTTGAATCTAGACCAGAGTTGGGCTACAATTAGGAGCCTTAGGCATGGCTAGAAATTTTAGAAAAATTCCTATAAGTAGGGCAGGGGCTAAAGCTATGGTCTATGAGGTTTTGGCCTGAGTGTGAGCGATGTCTTAGTCCAGATGCGGGGCAGTTGGCCAAACTAGTAACCAAGCCCATAATTTGTACGGATTCCAGGCAACAAACATGTCCTAGCCCTTCCCCGAAGTTGCTTGAACAGTGCGTGGGTTGAATAGGGTAAGAATTGGCTTAAATGTTGGTTATTATGAATTTATGGCATGTGTCGATTGAACATGACTGCATTGTTGGGTTGCATGGTTTTGCTATGTCAATAGACTTGGGTGTTGGATTGATTATGTTGTAAATCGAAGTTTGTGCTATGGTAATGCCTTGGGAATGGGGTGAATCTGAATGAAACTATGCATGTTAATTTAACCTTTAAATTGGATAAGCATGATAGTAAAAGTAACGGCTGAATATGGGTGAGACTGTGAGTTTGGTATGTTGCCTGAAGGCCAGTAGTCTTCCCCGGGTAAAAGTGCATGCATGTGAGAGGCCACGTGCCCTATTGGGACGTGGGCCAGGTTAGCAGTAACCATCCGTGATGATGGTATGCCAGGAAATGGATAAGCGGTAACCGTCCGAGTCGACGGTAGGCCATGATTAAGTTAAGCGGCTGCGTTGCACCCAAGCGTAGGTCATGAGACCCAGTGGGATCGCTCACCCTTAAAACCTGAATGTTATATTTGAAACTTAGAATGTATGTGTGCGTCATTGAGAACAGGTAAGTGTGGACGATTACATTGATTGAAAACGAATAAGGGTGGTCTAGTTGTGTCCCCTACCCCTAAATGTTCTAAAAATGAATTTGTGTGCATAGTTTGACTATTAAGAGTGATTGTTATTGAGTTTCTCTCTCTTTTTTTTTGGGTAAAATGTTCTGTTTTCAGGTGAACTAATTGCGCGTGGGATTGGGGAACCAAAGTTAGAGCGAGGCCTCGATGCTCAAGCTGAGAGATGCACAAGTAGTTGTTTTAGAGAAGCGTTTTGTATTGAACATTGTTCCAGTTCAATAGTTGCTTAACAGTAACTGTAACCTTTTAAGCTTAAGTCTTATTGAAAAACTTTTGCATTAAAATTATTTGGTATACACCCTGGTATTTCCAGGAATGAAATACGGCGGTAACACCCCAATTAAGTTCCCCTGCCACCTAGGTCGCTAATTAGTAATAAAGAAAGGAATTAGAAATTCGGGTTGCTACAAAGTGGTATCAGAACTTAAGTTGACTGACCTGAAGGCTCGCTTAAAAGGCTGTAAGAAACTAATAACTAAAACTGGTAGACCTAAGGATTATGCGGTGAGTGAGTGTAGTGATGGGTAAGGGTGCATACATGTGCATGTAATATGAGATAAATGTGTTATTGTGTGAATGCCTATCTTATGTGTAAATGACTTCTGTATAGGAATGGAGGGTACCCGGCATTGTGGTTGTATAGGAGGTCCTTGATTGCACGAGCGGCTAGCTAAGAGACCGGGTCAGATTGTGTAGGACCACATTCGGCATGTGAGGTGGGCATTACCCAGGTATTTAGAAGATGTGCTCAATAGCTGTTTAAGGATTGAGGATAACCGGATCTTCTTTCTGCTGCTGACTTGAAAAGGAGACCCTGAGTGGCGCTACAGAGTTGACGAGCTGCACCCCCGGGCTCATGATCATCGCCCATGGGGGAAGTGTTGTTGGTGTGACTTGGAACCTATGGGGATGAGCTTGGTTGACCTAATGAACTACCTGAGACTGGACGGCCCCCACGACCAGGAGCGTATACCCACAGCTAGTGAGGAGGATGCCCCACCCCCGGGAGATGAGCTCACTGATGAGGAGGAAGACTCAAATGATGAGGGAGGTGCTTCTACTGAGGCGGGTCCAGTAGAGGGGGAGGACCCCGAGGAGGATCCTAGCGGGGAGGAACCGATGGAAGAGGAGGATCCTAGCGAGGAGGAACCGATGGAAGAGGAGGGCCACGAGGAGGATTCTGACGTGAGTTAGGGGGAACTTATGGGAAGTGAAGACCTTGAGGGAGACTTTAGCGAGAACAAGACGGAGGCTCTTGAGAGGGAGAACCCTAAGGGGGATCAGGAGGAGGGAAGGATGGAGTTCACTGTAGAGATCGATCAGATGAGGGGACTTGAGGTCTTGAGTAATGGGGAGATAGATCCTGTGAGGAAGAGGGGGTAAGCCTAAGACTAGGGTGACTTGCTGGAATCAGGGCAGATGTGGCCGAATGTGTAGAGGTACCGAATGTGTAGGGGTACCTGTCCACTGGACGCCCCTGACTAGTAGAAGCTCACAGTAATTAAAAGTTTGCTTTCTAGGACAATGCTGTTAGTCATCTTTGTGCTATGTTGTTAAGCCACTGTGCGCTAATAAAGTTATAAATTGTGATGCAATGAAGAGTACTACTATGGAACCCCTATGATTTTCAATTCTATGCCATGAAATCATTTGAGTTATCTGAATACCAGTATTCGTTATTTGTGAAGTATGTGAATCACGTGAACGTGATACCTATATGATGTGTAATGCATGAGCATGTGATGCCGTGGTTAGACCACGTGAATGTGGCAATGTGATGTGATTGAAAACCTGTAAAATGTTGCATGATGCACTAGCATATGATGTGTTATTGAACTCTAATAGTATGCAGGGTATGAACTATTAGGAGAGAAACTAAACCCAACTTACTTCCCGAACAGGATGGCGGGAAACAATGACGAATCTCAAACCGGATCTCACTCCGTTACAAGAGTCCCTATGAAACCAGAAGTTCCCATGTCAAGCTTCAGGGAACGACTGGAAGCCCTACACCTCAGGAATGGCAACGGATGTTGCAGTCAAGTGGACGAAACCAATCCACCTATTGGAGCAGACCTTACCAACCTCCTACTATTGGAGCTGCTGCAAAAGTAAGGAGAGCAGTTACAACGCCAGAACAAACAACTGCAGAAGCTGAAGGAGGTCGAGGAGAGGAAGGCCGACGAGGATAACTCCTATATGTTTAAGAGGTTCGCGAGCCATAACCCACCCATCTACGATGGCACCTCCGATACCAAAGCCTTTGAAAACTGGATTAAGGGCATGAAAAAGTTGTTTGCTGCACTCTAATGCCCCGAGGAGTGAAAGGTGGGTTTTGCAGTGTCCCGCCTGAAGGATAAGGCCGACCTATGGTGAGCCGCAGTGAAGGAAAGGCCGCACGAGCCTTGTTTCGACTGGAGCAAGTTTAAGGAATTGATCAAAGATCATTTCTATCCCGTCTCCCTCCAAAAAGCTAAAGAGAACAAGTTCATGCAGTTATAGCAATGGAGCATGAGCGTTCTTGAGTATGCCTCGAAGTTTATGGAGCTCTCTCGTTTCGCCCCGGCCTTACTGAGGTCCGTGAATGCTCCTCTGAATTCATAAACTTCGAAGCACACTCCAGTACGCTCATGCTCCCTTACTATAACTGCATGAACTCGTTCTCTTTGACTTTCTAGAGATAGACAGGACATAAATGATTATATCCTTGATCAATTCCTTGAACTTGCTCCAATTAAAACCAGCCTCGTGCTGCCTTTCCTTCACTGTGGCCCACCATAGGTCGGCCTTATCCTTCAGGTAGAACACTGCAAAGCCCACCTTCCACTCCTCGGGACATTGGAGTGCATCGAACAACTTTTTTATGTCTTTAATCCAGTCCTCAAAGGCTTTGGGATCGGAAATGCCATCGTAGATGGGCGGGTTGTGGCTCGCAAACTCTTGAACATATAGAAGTTATCCTCCTCAGCCTTCCTCTCCCTGACCTCCATCAGCTTCTGCAGTTGTTCGTTCTGGCGTTGTAACTGCTCTCCTTGCTTCTGCAGCAGCTCCAGCAGTAGGAGGTTGGTAAGGTCTTCTCCAGTAGGTGGGTTGGTTTCATCTACCTGACTGCGCGACCCATTCCTATTCCTAGGGCGTAGGGCTTCCAGTCGTTCCTTGAAGCTCGACATGGGAACTTCCGGGTTCATAGGGACTCTTGTAACAGCGTGAAGTCCGGTTTGAGATTCGTCATTCTTTCCCGCCATCCTGTTCGGGAAGTAAGTTGGGTTTAGTTCCTCTCCTAATAGTTCATACCCTGCATACTACTAGAGTTCAATAACACATCATATGCTAGTGCATCATGCAACATTTTACAAGCTTTCAATCACATCACATTGCCACATTCACGTCGTCCAACCACGGCATCACATGCTAATGCATTACACATCATATAGGCATCACGTTCACGTGATTCACATACTTCACAAATAGCGAACACTGGTATTCAGGTAACTCAAAAGATTTCAATGTATAGAATTAAAAATCATAGGTGTTCCATACTGGTACTCTTCATTACATCACAATTTATAACTTTATTAGCTCACAGTGGCTTAACATAGTAGTAACTAACAGCATTGTCCTAAAAAGCAAACTTTTAATCACTACGAGCTTCTACTGGTTAGGGGCGTCCAGTGGACAAGTACCCCTACACATTCACCCCTACACCTTCGGCCACATCTGCCTCGCTTCCAGCAGGTCACCCTAGTCTCAGGCTCAGCCCTCTTCCTCACAGGATCTATCTCCTCATCACTCAAGACCTCAGGTCCCCTCATCTGATCGACCTCTACAGTGAACTCCATCCTTCCCTCCTCCTGATCCCCCTCAGGATTCTCCCTCTCAAGAGCCTCCGTCTTGCCTCGCTAAAGTCCCCGTCAAGGTCTTCACTTCCCATAAGTTCCCCCTCACTCATGTCAGAATCCTCCTCGGGGTCCTCTTCCATCAGTTCCTCCTCGCTAGGACCCTCCTCGTGGTCCTCCTCTTCCATCGGTTCCTCCCCGCTAGGATCCTCCTCGGGGTCCTCCCCCTCTACTGGACCCGCTTCAGTAGAAGCATCTCCCTCATCCTTAGTCTTCCTCCTCATCAGTGAGCTCGTCTCTCGGGGGTGGGGCATCCTCCTCACTAGCTGTGAGTATACACTCCTGGTGGGGGGCCATCCAGTCTCAAGGTAGTTTATCAGGTCAACCAAGCTTATCCCCATAAGCTCCAAGTCACACCAACAACACTTCCCCCATGGGCGATGATCATGAGCCCGCGGGTGCAACTCGTCAACTCTGTAGCGCCACTCAGGGTCTCCTTTTCAGGTCAGCAGCAGAAAGAAGAACCGATTGTCCTCAATCCTCAAACAGCTACTGGGCACATCTTCTAAATACCTGACTAATGCCCACCTCACATGCCGAATCTGGTCCCACACAATCTGACCCGGTCTCTTAGCTAGCTGCTCATACAAGCAAGGACCTGCTACACAACCACAATGTTGAATACCCTCCATTCCTATACAGAAGTCACTTACACATAAGACAAGCATTCACATAATAACACATATATTTCATATTACATGCACATGTATGCACCCTTGCCCATCACTACACTCACTCTCCACATAGTTCTTAGGTCTACCAGTTTTAGTTCTTAGTTTCTTACAGCCTTTTAAGCGAGCCTTCAGGTGAGTCAACCTGAGCTCTAATACCACTTTGTATCGCCCTGAATTTCTAATTCCTTTCTTTATTACTAATTACCAACCCAGGTGACAACGGAACTTAACTGGGATGTTATTGCGTATTTCATTCTTGGAAATACTAAGCTGTGTACCAAATAATTTTAATGCAAAAGTTTTTCAATAAGACTTCAGCTTAAAAGGCTACAATTACTGTTAAGCAACTATTGAACTGGAACAATGTTCAATACAAAACTCTTCTCTAAAACAACTACTTGGTGCGTCTCTCAGCTTAAGCGTCGGGGCCTCGCTCTAACTTTGGTTCCCCAATCCCATGCGCAATTAGTTCACCTGAAAACAGAACATTTTACAACCAAAAAAAAGAGAGAGATAAACTCAATAACAATCACCCCTAACAGTCAAACTACGCACACAAATTCATTTTTAGAACATTTAGGGGTAGGGGACACAACTAGACCACCCTTATTCGTTTTCAATCAATGTCACCGTCCACACTTACCTGTTCTCAATGACGCACACATACATTCTAAGTTCCAAATATAACATTCAGGTTTTAAGGGTGAGCGACCCCACTGGGTCTCATGGCCTGCGCTTGGGTTCAACGCAAACACTTAACTTAATCATGGCCTACCGTTGACTCGGACGGTTATCGCTTAGCCATTTCCTAGCCTACCATCATCACGGATGATTACCGCTAACCTGGCCCACGTCCCAACAAGGCACGTGGCCGCTCACATGCATGCACTTTTACCCGGGAAAGGCTATTGCCTTCAGTCAACATACCAAACTCATAGTCTCACCCATACTCAGCCTTTACATTTACTATCATGCTTATTCAATTTAAAGGTTAAATTAACATGTATAGTTTCATTCAGATTCACCCGATTCCCGAGGCATTACCATAGCACAAACTTCCATTTTCAACATAATCAATCCAACACCTATGTCTATTGACATAGCAAAACCATGCAACCCGACAATGCAGTCATGTTCAACCGATACATGCCATAAATTCATAATAACCAGCATTTAAGCCAACTCTTACCCTATTCAACACACGCACTCTTCAAGCAACTTCGGGGAAGGGTTAGGGCATGATTGTTATCTAGAATCCGTACAAATTACGGGTTTGGTTACTAATTTGGCCTACTGCTCCGCATCTGGACCAAGATATCGCTCACACTCAGACCAAAACCTCATGGACCATAGCTTTAGCCCCTGCCCGACTTATGGGAATTTTTCTAAGATTTCTAGCTATGCCTAAGGCTCCCAACTGTAGCCCAACTCTGGATCCAAATTCAACCAGAATCTGGGCTCAACTACCAGAGCCAATAACTTTT
This sequence comes from Carnegiea gigantea, assembly GCA_029747015.1. Classification (NCBI taxonomy): domain Eukaryota; kingdom Viridiplantae; phylum Streptophyta; class Magnoliopsida; order Caryophyllales; family Cactaceae; genus Carnegiea; species Carnegiea gigantea. The sequence continues at coordinate 23,023 of JAKOGI010003550.1, read as the reverse complement.
GTTCCCGACGTATGAATTTTAATTTCTTACCCATTTATGGAAAGGTCGGTCCGTCCTCTACACTTCTTATATTTGGGGTTTTGCCAGACTCTGGTCCGAATTAGGTGGTTTTCCTAAATCTTTCCACGATGTCACTGGCTGTCCCGATCTGGACAGCCCCCGGTAATTCGGCCATATTTCGGGTTATGCTACTCCCATTCGCTAGATTCGAAAACTGGATTACTCAGCACATCCTGACCCATCTACCCTAAAAATTTCATGATTTTTGGCTATGTCATGTCCTGGCCGAATTTTCAAAGGAGGAGTACGTGCAGCCTTTAACGCAGAATATTCCGTTCAGGTGTTCTCGTTCCCAACGAGTACGTTGGGTCAGTTTTCCACCATGATGGGTCACCCATCATTCTACACCCGTTCTACAGGTTCTAATACCCCTAACCTACCCAAATCAAGTCAAAGCTAAAGACTTTAATCAATGAAATCAAAGAAAATCGTCCTTAAAATTTACCTTAAGTCGGTTTTCGAACAGAAGATGTTTCTCCTCTTGTTCCCGTTTCCAATGCTGAAATTTTTGAAACTTTATGTTAAGACATTTTGACGGATTTGCACAATTAAAACCATACAAGATACTTTAAAGGAGACAAAAAAAAATTTAAGCCTTGAACATAGGATACATTGATGTATCACCCATGCATCCTCACCTACCAAAACACCAAGGGGTCGTGTTACTAGGTGTGTTGGCGGCTGGCAACGCCGGTGGCTGTGGGGTGTGTCGGCGGCCTGGTGGTGGCTGGTAGGGCGGCGGCCGGGTGGTGGTACAGCTGTGGGTGAGGGCATGGTGAGGGGGGGAGAGAGAGAGAGAGAGAGAACGCGATAGAGGGAGAGAGGGAGAACGATAGAGAGAGAGCTGGGGGGGAGAGAGAGAGAGAGAGATGGGGGGGTTGGCGGCTAACTAGGTGGGAAAGTGAGGTTGCTGCTAGGGTTAGGAGGGAGGGCGTGGTGGCCGGCCAAGGGGGAAAAGGGAGCTACGGTTTTGGGTTCTTTTTGGGGGGGAAAATATTTGGGGTCTCCAAATTCAAGATTTTTTTTTTTATCAAATAGGAAGGAACAAATATTTACTAAATAAATTTTTAATTAAAAGGATTTAAACACCAAGTTAAAATTTAAATAAAATAAAGGTGGAAGTCATAAATAATTTCTTTTTAAACAAAAATAAAAGTAGGGGTCGTAAAAATGAAATTCTTTTCTCTTTCACCTTGGCTCGATTTTAGGTCCAAATTTTAGATCTGCCCACATCATCAATAATCCAACAACGACACTTAAATTTTCGAGGTTTTACACTACTAAAGTCAGCAAATGGCCTAATTTGACAGTGGATTTAGCCTGCCATGCTACATCTCATACAACTCCATCTTGTGAAATTAACCATATTTGCACTTTTCATTTTTAACACATGATTTTCGTCATTTGTGTACTAATTATTACACTGGAGCTAAGGATGATGCTAGAGGACTAAAAGCCATGAAAAATTAACCAGGAGCTCTCGAGCAAATCATATTTAATCATACTTGGAATATTACTTATTTGCCCAAAGGAGGAAACGTATCAAGTTCAGTACGATTTTGATAGAGATTGGGTAGAAAAAGGGAAAGAAGAGAGAGATTTAGAGAGAAAGAAGGACGAAAGGTATTGGCATCATTGTGCTCAAATCAGTATTCATTCAATAATCAAGATTCAGTCATGGACAATAGATAATCACAACCTAAGACAAGACATCTATTTATAATAGCCTATGTACTCGAAATACCATTAGGAAACTACCTAAATTGAACCATCGTAGAATAGGAAACTCAAGATTAGCTAAATACTCCTAAATATCTATGTTTTGATTTATCTAAAATAGTCTATAAATATACCTATGAAAATTACATAAAAATATCAAAATACCATAAGTTTCCATATATTAGAATAAATCTTAGATTCATAGTATTAGACAAATTCCCTTTCTTCTTCATCCGCATCAGGTTTACAAGTTTGTATTACCACAATTAAAAAGTTTAAGGCTTACTTTGCTGTAAGATGATTTGACCAAGTTAAAGATGTACAGCGGAACCTCAAGAATGCTCGTTCTCTCATAAACCGTGGAAAAAATTGAAACTTCGCATCAAGAGAAAATCAAGAAGACAACAATGCAATGTTGTACACAGTTTCTTACATGAAGTCTTTTTAGAAAAAATAAAAAACGAAATTGAGTAATAAAACAAACAAAAATTGAGTAATCAAAAGCTGTACTAGAAGAACACCACGAGAATATCACCGTGTATAAAAGATCAAATATAAAAATCATCATGCCCTCATTGGATAATCTTATCGACACAATCCAAAAACAATAGATGGCTATTACACGTAACTCCACCTATAATTAATCAATTTTTAATCAGTCATTTGTGTGATGATTGAAGATGTTTATATCACTTCCCTCTAGGTTACACCAGCCCCACCAAGGAAAGCATGCAAATTAAGCACATTTCTTCATGGGTTGACAAACCTCTAGACATCGAGATATAGAGTTCACTATGTTTTTGTTCAAGCTTGGTCTCGAACACTCTATACAAGATTATTCACCATTCACTTGACTAGAAGGTTATGATGCTCCGACTTGGCAAGTTAGCTACCGTACTCATGTCGACAGGACACGGATATGGACATGGTATGCAGGTCGTACCTGGCAATGGGCAATCGGACACGGCTAGGTTGAAGAAAGTTTCTAGAAGCATTGAGGATGTCCTCTCCATCCTTCAAGTCTTCCTAGGGTTTCCATCTCTTTCGCCCTCTGTTTGCGCCTCTATTTCCCTCTGTTTGCGCCTCTGTATCTGTCGTTACTCTCTCCCCCTATATCTCTCTCTCTCTCTCTGCTCCTCTCTCATCTCATGAGGTGCTAGGGAAGTAAGGTTAGGGTTTTTGTTTTCCTTTTCCATTTTCACTTTTCACATGCCTCTAGCTTAATTACACGAGGTTATGAGCCTTTTCTCTTTTTTTTCCCTTAATTGGGGTACAGCTGGGGACCATGTATTAGATCATTTATTTGCACTGGGTCAAAATCCAAGAATTTCAAGGCCTGCCCCCCCCCCTTTTGCCCAGCTATCTGTATAAGAACTAGTTTTAAATTATTTGCAACAATCAAGGATAAACTGAAATTTTCTATTAAAAAAAATAAATGATTTAATTTTTTTTAAAAATAATAAAAAAGCCATGTCGACATACCCATGTCCCATTTTAGGACAACGTCCCAATGTCCAAACTTTTTTTAACTAAGGCGACACATGAATATGTACGCGTATCCAAAACCCGTACCCGAGCCTGAGCACCAAAGCTACAAGGTGACTCCATCTCCGTTCTTTCTGTACTATGCTGACGTTTCTGTCAAAGAAATAGGAAACATTGATGAACCTCCAATTACACAAGCCAGGCAAGCTCGATATAATGATCCATAACATAAAGGATCTAGTCTACATAATATACTTCATTGGTATAAGCCTAGGCTACCCTCTGTTTAGCTTTGAACAGTTAATAGCATGCAAGAGCATGTTACTTAACGCCATAAGGACAAAGCCCAAATCAGCATACACCTGCCACACGTGTGTCATGAAACGAAAAACCATATTTTGGACTCTACCATTATGTGAACCTGCAAATACCGCATGTCATTTTCTTTGATTGATGATTGAGACTAGACACCTCCCTCCCCCCCAAAAAAAAAAAAAAAAACTATTATCTTATTTATCTCTCTAGAAAATCATTACAAAGCAAAGGCTCTATTCTCATAGGGACTTTCCCTTCTTCTGAGTTCTAATCATCCACCTAACTTGAGCATCAAAGGGGCTTATCACAAGTAAGCGAGATGCAGCCATTACTGCTTTCATGCCTCCAAAATACTCAAGCCCTCTTCCATCACCAATCCCTCATCCACCAAGTTTGGATGAGGCCACGTATGACGTATCGTTCACTTCCTCCCTCATCCTTACATGCAATGCACCGCAAGCATTTGAAGCCCTTGATAAGGAAGCTTTAGTTAGGTTAACAGATGGATCCACTTGATATTGCAAGAGTGGCATAGCCTGCAGCAGACTTATCCTTGTAAGGCTTGAGTATCCACAGCATATGTATACTTAAACGTATACTTAAACTTAACTGCATGTAAGATGTACTTGGCCGCCGTTGCACTGGAGTTCCTTACCATCTCTAGCTTTCGACTTAGTTTGGATTACCACAAGGACTACTAGATTATGAGCACCCTTGCCAACCATCCAACTGCATAACATCAACTAGCTCATCATAATCCCCTCAGCGTGCTCAAGACTTGCATTGTGCACTCTAAGTTGCAATGGTTTAAACTCTCATCTCGCCAGCTATGCCTTCAGCAACTCATGCTTAATTACTAGTTGCTACTTGATTACTCAGCGCTACTCATATCAATGACATGTTCTAAGGCACCTAAAACTGTAATAATTGGCTACATCTCCATGAATCACACACATAAGTATTACACTCTTAGTTCTAAAAGGTTACTTCTAAGAGTCTCCAAACAGAAGACTTCCCAGCTTTCAGATTGTTGAATCTGCCTTACAGCTATTTCTTTCAAAGCATCCCACTAATACGATTGGTTTGTAGTTCCTACTTACTTGGTCGGTTCTTGAACTCTACCCATCACAAACAATCCTCTCTCTAATCACTTGAATTAGCATAAGCTGCATTTTTTACCACTAAAACACATGGGCTTTCTGTAAGTCTAACACAAGGTTTGAATCACCTACTTACTTTTGATCAAGTTAACATTATGGCTTATGTCCTGCGGGGGAATCCTTTAATAGCTTAAGATTTGAATCATGACTTTGCAAGTTGAAAGGTCTTGAATATAGCAATACCAGCTATTTCTTCTACAATTTCTGCTAAGTTACTGGCTGTTACTTGACTTATCAATTTGAGCTCTACTCCATTCAAATGAACTCTTCTAAACCTTCAACAGTCCAAGTGCATCAATCAGCTAACTTAGTCCTCCTTGCCACAAAGCACCTCAGATCCGTGTAATCTGTATTCGCACACATATCAAGTATTACCGTGTTTTATGTGCCAAAGGCTAATTCTTAAAAAAGCCCAAATTCATGATTTAAAAGCTTTGACAGCGCAGAATCTTGCCTTACAGCTATTGCTTTCAAAGCATCCCATTCATACTAGTGATTTTCCTAAGTCAATTCTTGAACTCTGCCCATAATAAATAATCCAATCTAATCACATGAACCAGCCTAAGCTGCATTTTTACCACTAAAACACATCAGACTTTCGAAATTCCAACACAAAATTAACACAACCAAATCACCAACCTCATTGCCAAGCAAAAAAGCAGTGCTTCTCTTGAAAGGATGCTGATTCACAGGCAAAGCATTATCCGTAATCTCAACCCCGCAAATATCGCAATCTCTCTCCTGAAATGAGGAACCAGCCACCAAACATCAAAGAAATTTCACCAATATTTGACTACTCTTTCCACAGAGGAAGAGAAAGAGGGAGAGAGTAAAGGGTACCTTAAGGAAGTTACGAGCGTCAAGGAGAGAGAAGAAATGGCGGAAGCAGAGATGAGAGGTAGAGCCATGGCTTCCGAACGCGTTGAAGTCGCGGCGGCCGACGAGGATGAGCTCCGACACGCCGAAAGCGGTGGCGCTGCGCGCCAATGTGCCGACGTTGTGGCGTTTGGCTATGTTGTGCACCACTACGTAGCTCTTCACACAATTTCCTTTGCACATTTTTTGGGTGGGGTGAGAACTGCACCGGGGACTTCGGTTCGTGGCCCAGATGCGGTTTTTTGAGGGTTTGGGGGCATTAAGCAAAATTAACTGTTCTTAGTTAATATTTTTATTAGTAATTAGTTGTAACCTATTAGTGCTTAATGATTAGTTGTTCAATCTATTTAATATCTATCTAATATATAATAGCAATCTTTTTAAAACTACCAAAAACTGGGAGTAAATTTCTGAGTTATATACAATATGCACCAATGATTTATGATATCTCCTTCATCTTTGCCATTGATTGGAAACCAAAAGAAAAAAATAGAACTTATCTTTCCAGAAAAAGAACCCTACACGTTTCCTTTTATCTTTGCCTCTCTACCCATCTCCTTCCCCTCTTCTTTGAACTGACATAGATCTTCATCTTGAAGTCTCTCTCTCTCTCTCTCTCTCTCTCCCCCCCCCCCAAATATAGATTCTTAGTTTTCTCGACAATGGATAGCCGACGAAGATCTTCTTAGGCGGTGATCCAGGGCCTTCACCCTTTTCCAATAAGTATTTAGTTTTCCGAATAGCTGTTGATGACATCCTCTAGCTGATGTCCACGACCTGCGCCCTTTTCCGGTGAGTGTTTCCTTTTTCTAAGTGCATGTCAAGCTTTGATTCCTCGATTTGACAATGGATTCTCAAGAAATCTAAATCCCCCGAATTCACAAAACCCAAAGATCCAAAATTTACTACAGCTTACAAGATGGATTCTATATAGTGTAAACTATAGTACGCGAAAAATCATCAATTCAAAATTCTTTATAGAATTCACTGATTAGGGTTTCTTGATTGGGTAGAGAAAGGAGGGCCGTCGCAGAGTATACAAACGATGGGGAAGTTGTCAATGATTTTAACATGCAACCACCTGATCTGCTCACGCCGCCAACCACTGGTCTGTTCTATCACTCTTTCCCTTTACTCTTTCCAATACTTCAATTCCTTATATGTTTGGTTCTTCGTGTTGTCTTATAAATATCTTTAAATCTTTCTTTTGATGCAGGGAATGCTACTCCTGTTTTCCCCCTTTATGCAGCAAGTAAGCCTACTGCTCTTGAGGGGGGGGGGGGAACATAACACTGAAAAGTCGGCAATTTATTATGTGCCTTCTAGTTGTGAGCAACCAGTTTTCTCACCTCTCACACTTCCCCTTCCTCTTGAATTATTAAGGGTTCAATTTGGTTAATCTACTCCAAAATTGAATTTATGATTTTTCTACTTACAAGCTCCAATGTTAATAATGCTCATTGTGGTTGACAAATATGGTGATGCAACCACTTTTTTTAAAAAACAAAATTAAGAGCTTGGTGATGGTCTATAGGCTTGCTTTGTTAAGAAGTTTGCCTACTTGATTGGATTATTGGGAGTGAAAATTACTTGATATCTTGAAGTGCTTTGTATTCTTTCTAATTCCTCTATTTAAAAGCATTTGAACGGATTATGATTTTGGGAATAGGGTGACATTTTTTAATTTTAAAATAAAAAGGTCATCTGTGAGGGAGAATGCAAAGTAGAAAATGAATTTCTTTTTTTCTTGGCAAGTCCTGTATCCATATCTAGGAGTGATGTACAATAATGGTGCCTATAATCCCATGATTTTCTCTATTCTCATATCCCTCTAAAATGCTGACTTTCCTTCAACTATGAATCTAGGAAGGAGATTTCTCTTGGACTTCTTGAGCAGTGAATTAAATGGGAAGTTAGCTGGTGAAATATCATTTGCTATATCATACACATCGAAAGTGATGAGAAGGTAACCAACCATGTAATCCAAGCTGAGTTAAACTACCTTGCTATGTTATTTACTTTATTTGCTAAATCGTGTTTTTATCTGTTGAACTAGATGCTATTGGATATTAACTTATCAATGTTATAGTTTAGTGAGTGCCCCCTTCCTCCTCCCCCCCCCCCCCAAAAAAAAAGTTTTTGTGCATATATGGTACAAACAGGATAATCTATCTTCATTGCACTTTGCTATTATCCTATTGCTTTGATCTTTTACCTAACTATGGTAGACATGGGGCTGGGAATCCTGTTAATTAAGATTTTTATTATGTGGGTGCCAACATAATACGAAAGGTGTATATATTGTGCCAAATTCAATGAATAGGGACAATGAGGGGAATTGTTAAGGTTTTAAATTTTGGTGATTAGAGGTTGAATTAAATTGTGGTGCTCTAGGTACCTCCCCAAAAAAAGAAAAATCTATGTCTCGGTGGATCAAAAGGAGGCAACAGAAAGGGAATTGCTCGGGTTTTGAATTTTGGTGGCTGGACACTTGCAAGACGAGATTTGTTGTTGATTCTTCAATAGTATTCGCTATTCATACTTTGGTAGAGCACTTCAAAGAAAGTTTAATTTAGATCATCTCAGATAGATCTGGATGACATCTTCATGCTTTGTTCCTTACTTTTGAGTTATAAATTAAGAACACCCTTCTTACTGTAATATATAGATGTGATCTTTGTGTGCTTTTGCATATTCAATTCCATTTAGCAAAGTTCCTCACTACATATGTCAAGAATGTGTGATTGAATTTGTAGTTTGTGTCCTTTGTTTACTTATTTATCAAATTATGGCAGTTGTATGTTGATAAGGGTTACAAGGATTGAAAGCTATTCGACATGTTGCTACCCCCCCAACACCCTCCTCTTTTTTGGATAAGCATTGCGGCTAAGGGGTTTATAACACCTACGTTAATGTCCTTTCATATGGATTTTCAGTAAAACTTGTGATCTTTTGTCTGACATCTATTTGGGGTTGTCTTTAAAATGCTAGTTTTTGTTTGCATTAGAGTATTGTTAAACTGTAAGTGACTTGGTCTTCTATCTCTCCCCGATCGGATTTTCATCTCTGTTAGTAGTTCTTTTCTGGCTGCTGGACTGTTGGGTTTTAGTAATAACTTTGGACTTTTAATATCCTTTTTTCTTCTTTGGTATGGGAAAATGACATATAGCACTATCAAGATTGTGAAAATTAAACATCTATAAAGCAATTTTGGAGGATGCATGTTAATTCTTTCATTAAGAGATCTGAAAGGGGAGGTATGATAATGAGATTTACTGATGTAGAGGGGGAGATTTTGTGCAAGGGTTGCCTTTTAAGAATTATATTTGCTTTCTATAATAACTTATAGATTTGTGTTAGCTTGGGTTTTTAATTCTGGGTTGTGGGTTCCTTTTTAAATTTTCTGTCACATGAAAGGAATTGCAGAGGATAATCAACATCATGAGGATTGAATTCTAGAAGGAATTTTGAGGAAGTAGGTTCTAAATGGAGGGGAGGTGAGTTTGGTGATTTCAGTTTGCAGTTTTACCTTAGGTCTAGGCACAACTCATAATGAGTATGTAAGTGGTTGCCTCTGTGTACTGAGCCCCTTTTTGTGTTGATGTGGAAGGGATTCGATGGGGGTCTAGTTGGATTTGAATAAGATTCCTCTAGAGATGAATATTTCAACCTATACAACAACAACTCCCAGTGTGGGTCCCGCTTTCGCGAGGTCTGGGGAGATCCAACTGTAAGCAACCTTACCCCTACCGGTATTCCTACCCATAGAGAGGTTGATTCCTTAAGACCCACAAAACAGTTTTTTTGAAAAGGGTTTATAGAGAAAACGATTGCAAACCAAAAACCAAGGAAGAAAAAAAGGGCCGGAGAGCAAAGATAAACAAGGAGCAGAGACATACCTCATCCAACCAGGGGCGCTAGATGCCGTCACATCCTAGAAAAGTACGACCTGCAGACAAGCACACCAACAACCCTACCCGCCCCACCCCACCGAAGCTACTACCACCTACGCGGTCGGTCCCCTACAATCAGAGACCTTAATCTTATCCCGCCACAACCTCCTATCCTGAGCCATATCCTCTGTCAGACCGACAACTCTTAGGTCCTCTCTAACCACTTCCTCTAGGCTCTTCTTCAGTCTACCCCTCCCTCTCTTTCCACCGGGGGAGACGATCATCTCGCACATCCGCACTGGGCGGCCACACTCCTCCTCTTTACGTGGCCGAACCATCTGAGCCTCGATTCCCTCATCTTCTCCTCTATGGGGGCCACTTCAGCTAAGCTCCTGATTACTCCATTCCTAATTCTGTCCAATCTCGTAAAACCACACATCCACCTAATCATTCTCATCTCAGCTACCATCAACCTTTGGGCCTGCGTCTTCTTGAAAGGCCAACACTCCGATCCATAGAGAACAGCCGGTCTAACTACCATCTGATAAACTTTGCCTTTCAATCATAGGGGCACTCTCTTGTCACACAGTACCCCTGACGCTGACTTCCACTTTTGCCAACCCACTCTTATCCGCTGGCTAATATCCTCGTCAATGTCCCCATTTTGCTGATGATCGAGCCCAGATACTTAAATTTAGCGACCTTTGGTATCACCCTCCCATCCAGTGTGATTTCTCCCCCCTCTTCTATCCAACCACTGAAACAGCAATGGAAGTATTCCGTTTTTGATCTGCTTAACCGAAAACCCCTAACTTCTAGCGTATGCCTCCAACTCTCCAACCTGTCATTCACTCCCTACCTGGTCACATCGATGAGAACGATGTCATCTGCAAATAACATGCACCAAGGTACCTCGTCCTGAATTCCTCTAGTGAGTTCATCCAAAACTAAAGTGAAAAGAAATGGACTTAGGGCGGAGCCCTGATGTAGGCCCATACTAACAGCGAAGTCGTTAGAGACCCCTCCCGGTGTCCTAACACGCGTCCGCCCTCTCTCGTACATATCCTTGATTACACGGATGTACGTGGATGACACCCTTTTCTCTTCCAAACACCTCCACAATACCTCCCTCGGGACTCGATCATACGCTTTCTCTAGATCAATGAACACCATATGGAGATCCACTTTTCTATCCCTGAACAAGCCCATGAGCCCTCTGAGGAGGTGGATCGCCTCAGTGGTCGACCTGCCTGGCATGAAACCAAATTGGTTCTCTGAAATCTCTGCAACCTCTCGTAACCTTCTCTCAATCACCCTCTCCCATAGCTTCACAGTGTGACTGAGCAGCTTGATGCCCCTAAAGTTATTACAAACTTGAATATCCCCTTTGTTTTTGTACAGTGGGATGACTGTGCTGGCCCTCCACTCTCTGGGCATCTTGGCGGTTCTGTAAATAACATTAAACAGCTCCGTGAGCCACTCTAGCCCTACCTCCCCCATAAACTTCCAAACTTCCACTGGTATCTGGTCTGGGCCCACTGCCTTCCCATTCACCATCTTCTTTAAGGCCTCCTTAATCTCCTCCTTTGCTATATGGTCACCCGCTTGCTGATCGTTACACTCTGCGCCCCTACTACAGTCGTCTCGCACTCCTTCCCCATTTAGAAGTTTAGCAAAGAGCCTTTGCCATCTCTCTCTAATTTCATCATTCTCAGTCAACACCCTACCTTCTTCGTCCTTGATGCACCTTACCACTCCCAAATCCCTAGTCTTCCTTTCCCTCGCCCTAGCCAGTTTGAAAATCTCCTTCTCCCCTTCCTTCGTCCCCAATCTATGGTACAGTCTATCAAAAGCCTGACTCTTTGCTATTGCCACCGCCTTTCTGGCTACCTTCATGGCCGCCTTGTATCCAATCTTCTTTTGCTCCTTCTCTTCATCCGAACTGCTGCTCATGAACTCTGCGAAAGCCTCTTTTTTGGCCTTGACTTTCTCCTTTACCTCTTCGTTCCACCACCAGGCGCCCTCCATTCTGTTCCCGCCTCCCCTGGAAAGACCTAGGGTCTCCTTAGCCCACCTTCGGATGCAATCCGCCACAACCTCCCATATCGAATCCGCGTCTTCTGCCCTCCTCCAAGCTCCCTCCTCGGCTATTCTTTCTACTATTAACCCTGCCTTCTCCTTCGTGAGGGTCCACCACTTAATTCTGGGTTCTTCGACTCTCCTCTTCGTCCTCGTAGGATACTTGACCTCTGCATCTAAAACTAGCAACCTGTATTGAGTTCCCAGAAACTCGCTAGGAATCATTTTGCAGTCTTTACACGATCTCTGACTTTCCTTCCTCGTGAGGAAGTAGTCAATCTGGGCCTTGCAAGAGCTGCTCTTGAAGGTCACTAGGTGATCCTCCTTCTTCTTGAAGAAGGAGTCGGCCACCAACATATCAAAGGCCACCGCAAAGTCCAACACAGAGACCCCTCCCGCGTTTCTCTCTCCGAAGCCTAAACCCCCGTGGACCCCGTCATAACCCGCTGCCTCCGCGCCAATATGACCGTTAAAGTCTCCTCCTATGAATAGTTTCTCGCTCCGAGGGATCTTTTGGGTGACTTCATCTAGATCCTCCCAAAAGAGCTTCTTAATTTCCTCCGGCAGGCCTACTTGGGGTGCATACACACTCACTGCGTTCACAAAAACTGAACCCACCAGAACCTTAATGGCCATAATCCGATCGCTCTTACGCCTCACTTCGACCACCTGGTCCGCCAAATCCTTCACAACCAGGATGCCAACTCCATTCTTCGCCTTGGTTGACCCCGAGTACCAAAACTTGTACCCATCAATCTCTCTAACTTTAGCCCCAACCCACTTCGTCTCTTGGACGCACGCTATACTAATCTTACGCCTACCCAAAGACTTAACTAATTCTATCGACTTACCCGTGAGAGACCCAATATTCCAGGATGCTAGGCGTACCTTTTGCAGCCCTAAATCCCTCCCAACCCCAAAACTCCCCGGAGGACAGGCTGAAACAGCTACATGGCTCGCCACAGACGCAGACGCTTACGAGGCCAGCGAACACCCTAGAGCTCTACCAACTACAAACAAATAATAATAATAATAATAATAATAATAATAATAATAATAATAATAATAATAATACTAGTAATAACAACACAACGGAACAAAAATTTACGTATGCCACTAAATGCAGCGAGTACACGGTAATCTTTAGTAAAAGGCGAAAGAATAGTTCGCTATGTACTCACTGCATGGCTGCATGAGGAATATTTCAACCTATGATCACCATTATTTGTGATTCGTATGATTTTATGGTCATAATGTTTTGTTGGAAAGGTTATTTTTGGTTTGAAATTTACTACTTTGTTCAATTTGATTTCTGATGATCCATGGTTTGAAGTTGGAAAAGATGATAATAGTTTGGCGAGTAAATCGCCTATTCTTGAGGTTTAAGTTATTGTTTGTATTTAACAAATCATTTTTTTCCCATTGATTATAGCCTCATTATACTCCTTTCTCACTAAAAGCTATTTTGCTACACTCCCTAATGATCTAACCCTTTGGATATATTATCTATTTGTCTGTAAATAAATGGCAGGCTATGTAGGAGCAGTCTTACGAATTTGCACATAAGTTAGATCACTAATTCATTGAATTTGGTAATCACGCCTAATTTAGTTATTTTGCCATTTTTGTATGTGGAGCTCCATAGCATGGTTCAAGAGCTATTTTGAAGTTGCTATTTGCTTCCCATAGCACATTTTGAAGTTGGGTTACTTGAATGTTTTCATATTCATCTTTCTTTGTTTAGGTAGGTAAATATGGCAGGTTAATGCAAATCTTTGTTTACAAACCTTACATATCGTGTGAGTTGAAATTCTTAAGTTTAATATGTTTAAAAACTGTAGGTGTGTTTTGGATAGTAACAGTGGATTTTTGCATATAGTGGTTCTAAATGATTTCATACAACCACAAAGGAACCCCTCTTCGAACATCCCCCCGCCAAAAAAAAAAAATCCCCAATCTCCCCTTTCTCATTGTCCCTAAAGAAAATCCCTCAGACTTCCCTGTCCGTATTTAAATGTAAAGGTTTATGCCAAATTTTATCATTTTCAGTTACTTTTTCCCAAATTTTATCATTTTTTAATTACTTTTTCCTGATATCATGGTTTAACATAATTGGGTTTATTTATCTACAACTTTATTTAATAGGATGTTGAATTAACATTTTATATATTATTATATGATGTTGAATTAACATTTTATGTGATAGGAAGTTGAAATTAACATGAGGATGAAGGCGTGACCATTCAAGAGATTGAAGGTTGCCTGGAATTAGAGGTGTATTTAATAGCCAGTATACCAAATAATACTCTTCAAAATGCGATTTGCTTAATGTGGATCTTGATATAATGCAGACACAAGTTTGGGACAATTGTTGAGGATGATTATATTTTGGGAGCATCGTAGTATATGATATTGTGTTTAAATGTATATTCCCACTTGTCATGATATCAATTTATAAAAAGTCTATGTTTCGTTAAAAAGGTGAGAATGGGAATGTGATGGTCTAAACCTGTTGAATTTCATACAAAGTCATTAGGTTTTGACATCTCAAGGTAATTTGGAATGCACAAGTCTAATTCATACATGTAGTTAGTGAGTGGTGATAGAAAAGTCACAGACAGCGGGTAGCAACTTCAATTATTGTAACGTTCACTTCCATTCCTCAATTTCTTATAACAACTTCAATTATTATCGTTTTAAATTCAGAAAAAAAACAACATTTAAAAATATTTTTCATTATTAAAATGCTCTGTCCATAGCAAGGGTCCTTACTAGTTATAAATTCAAAATAAATGTGTTTGACAAGGTAATCGTTGAGGTAGCATATTTATGTAAAATATCTAAAAATGACACAATAAATGAAGGTCTTAGTAAATGGAATGGAAAATTTTGTAATTGCAATGCAACCACTATGTGGAGGTTTTAAAAGTTACTTTGAGTAGTTTTTACAAAATATTACATAAATCTCTAACAGTTATCTCATCAACTACTTTACAAGTAGTCGCCCATAATAGTTTCACCACTACAAACCACTAATCTATACTTGAATATTTATTGCATAACACAACCTTTAAAGTAGTGGTTAGTGGTTTGGAAAAGTTAAACCACCATTTATCAAAAATTGTAAGTGTCTAGCAAAGTAACTTTTACAGTAGTGGTTGGAAGTTGAGGTAGAGTTCGATTGAAGGTTAAGAAATGTTACTCATAGTAATGTTTCAGAACCATTAGGTAGAGTTTGGTTTCTCATTCCAAAAGCACCCCAACTTTGTCATCAAAACTCAACTCATACCCTCACTCTATAAACACCCTCCCTCCCAGTCCCAGCAAGCTAGCCTCTTCCATAGACTCCTCACGGCATCTGACAACCATATTGTGATCCCGATCTTGAAGGGGTTTCAACATCTGTTACAGAGATCTTCAATGTTCCCATGTTTCTCAATCTCAAATAGCCCAAGCTCTCCACCTTTTATCTTCATTAACCTTACTACTCTCTATAATCATCACCCTTCTACTCTTGACCTCTCCACCATCCATCAAGTGCAATTTTGACTCCTTCTGCTGTTCTTCCCTGAGTTTCTTCTCCATGCAAAAAAAACCGAGTAATTTGTCTCTCTTTATGCATATCTCTTTTTGTTGTGACTAGTTTTGTCGGGTTTCTTTTTTTCTCTTTGGGTTAGGGTTTTGGGCAGTTCAAGCTGATTTTGTTGGTTTTGAGAGAAAGCTCATTACAATTATATCATCTAACCCCTTGAATCTATTTTCAACATCAAATAAGTTTACTGGAAGTCTTTTTTTAATTTGGTTTTAATAATTGGATATCTTGATTTTTATTTTGAGTTCCATATTTAGTTATTTCGAACTTGCTATTGCAATATTATTGGTTGAGATTTGAACTTGTTTCTATTTAATATGATTTTGATTGCCCAATCTTGAATAATATGAATCAAGTAGTCTATGTGTTTGATGAAATGTTCATGAGACTAGTAGTACCTTAGTAACTTGACAAATTTTTGGCATTCTTCTTATTTGAACTCTGTGTTTTTTTTTTCCCCCAAAAAAAATTGTAAGCTGGGGTGGGGGAAAAGATTGTCCCATACTTTCTTTCTCTCTAGCTTGAATTGTTTTTGTGGGTTGCATTGCTCTCTAACACGGTGATGTTTGCTTATGAGTTTGCTTAGTGGGATAATTATTTGATTGATCAACTTGTATGGTGAAATGTCAATTGAATTCAAATTGGGTGCTTCATTTTGTGCTTGCAACTTGGGGTTTGATTTAGAAAGCCACATGGAGGTCAGTAGATATTTTAGAAGACGGGATTAGGTAGTTTAGCAGGATCTTCATTTTGAACCTTCACTTTGAACCGTGTTGACTTGTGTGCACTATAAAGATTTATGCATCAAAACTTCTTTTGAACATATTTGCAAGGACCCATATAAGCTGTGAGGCGCATGATCTTTCTTTGTTACAACTTGTGTCAAAATGTCTGTGACACTATTAATTCATTGAAGAGGGATGTTGTCCCTTTAGTTTACATATTTGAGTTGTTTGATGAGGAGAAGAATCTATGGGATCGGTGGGTCTTGAAAAACTATGGCTCATGGGCTGTGAATGTAATTGAAACACTATCACACCCTCTAAACTAATACCCTGTCTAAATTAGTCCAAAAAATTCACTTGCTTATGGCATAACTTTTTTTGGGGGGTAATAAACTGATTGATAGTCCAATGTTCACTATTTTGTAGCTGTCAGTTGCCAAGTTTGCTAGTCTTTGATGTGTTATCCCTAGAGTGACCCACAAATCTCTGTTTTGTGGGGATGTCTATTTGATAAAACATGAGTAGAAGAAGCCACGACCATGATTCAATTATTGCTCATATTCTATCACTTCTAGATGGCCACAATTTTCAGGAATATACTAACATATAATTAATCAATCTCCATAGGGTGCATTTTGGTGTTTTGTTCCTTTGTTTTTCATTTTTAATGATTATAGTATTCATTTTCTATTTCTTTATTAATTTTTACGTTAATTTGATTATTCCTTTTCTATATCTTTGCTCCTTTTTTGTTTCTTTATACCTATATTAGTTTGCATTCCTTAATATATAAATAAAAGAGTGTCAATTGTGTGAGTTAATAAAGTGCTTCAAGGTAATTATTAAAGTCATTAAGACCAGTATCTATGCACCTTTGTATTTCATATGAATCGGTGTATATAAACACATGTATATATAACTTTTATACACATGTATATATAACTGTGCATCTACATAATATCATTATATGTACTAGTTTTAACGGGTGGTTGTATTACCATGACATCCTGAACTACTAAGGAGGGAAACAAAAGATCTTCTAATGAACATATGAGGAAATGATAACATTATGCGAGACTTATCTCCAATACATAGTAAAAAATAGGCACACACAATTTTTTGATTGGCAAGAAATCAAACTAGAGGTCAAAAAAAAAAAAATTATGCGCCAATTGGTGCAAATAGTTACAAGTATAAATATGATACCATGAAGTGATGGGTGACTATGGAAACAATTAAAAACATTGGACATTTATCTAGGATGGAACATTGTTGCAGCAAAAATTGAAGCATTAGATGAATGGTGGCTAAAAAAAACTGAGGTTATTTCTCCACCTATTTTATTCTAATCCAAACCAATGTATATAATAAGCTTGAAATATTATGAAAGAAATATAACGTAACATTAAAATAATTTCTGATCCTATTTTAGGGATAAAAGATTTCTATTTGGAGAAAAATTTGCTCTTGGATCCATCGAGATTTGGGTAGATATTTATCTGACCTAGCAATTTTGGATAAATATTTGTGGACCCATCCAGGTTTGGGTTATTTTTTTATGGACCAAATCTGGCCATAAAAGTTGGATTTTGGACGGAAAACTGACGTGGCCCAATTTTGTAACAAAAATACCCTTGAACATATTACACGTGGCTATTATTGACTCAGTTGACCGTTTAATGTTTTTGAGAGCATGTGGGCCTCACTATCTCCCTATTTAATCCCACAGCCTCCTTTATTCGCATTCATCCCTCTCTATTCATCTTATTCTCTCTCCCACTGCAACAGATCCTGTCCCTCTCTGTCTGAGGACATAGCCCCACTTTGAAGCAAAGGTTCATGATTTAGTGTAAAAATTTTATTTCATGCGTTTTTTTTTACTGTTGCTGGTCCTTTCGTTAGTATTGGTTCTCATTCTCTCTCTTCACCTATGCCCACGATGAGTGAAATTTTGTTATTTATTTTTGTGGCGATAATATAGTGATAAAAAATTGTTGGTAATTAGTGAAGATGACAGGTATTTTACCTATTGATATAAAATAATTTTTGGACTAACTAATAATTTTTTTGTTGGGCACAATTTTTGTCACATGTAATATGTTCAAGGGTATTTTTATCACAAAATTGGGCCACATCAGTTTTCTATCCAAAATCCAACTTTTATGGCTGGATTTGGTCCGCAAGAAAAATAACACAAACCTAGATGGCTCCACAAATACTTATCCAAAATTGCTGGATCAGATAAATATTTACCCAATCCTCGATGGACCCAAGAGCAAATTTTTCACTATTTAGAGATTCTTATGCCGCAGGAAAAAATATCTACACACCTTGTATGGAACCTTTTTAAATCTCAACATATTATTCTCGAGAACAATGAAGAAGATGAAAGTAGTGATGGTGATGGTGATAGTGCTGAAGAAAATACAGGAGCCTATAATTTCAAAATAACCCTTATCTTCAATCTGCCTTAATAAATGAGGAAACTTTTATTACGCAATTCATTGAATACATAAGCATTCCTATCCAAGACACTCCTACCTAAGGTTTAAGTGGTCAATAACCAATGAGTCAAAGTGGTAAAGGTTCCACCCGAAAAACTAAAGGAAAGGAAAATGTTGTATTAAACAACAATAGTATGCAAATGAAGCATCAGGGGAGGCAATCAAAAGGTTATGCAATGGTGTCTTCTCAACTTGCAAATACGGCCTCTATGTGTAGAAATATTAGCCAGAGTGCCTAAAGTAGTGGAACTAGCACTGGAAAAAGCTGACCCGATACGATTACCGATCCGAACCCGACCCGAAGTTAAGTGGGTTTGGGTATGAAGTTTGAACCCGTTTAGTTAAATAGGTTGACACGGTAAACCCGTTTAATTAATTGGATTAGGTTCAGGTTAAGAATCTTGACACAAAAAAATACCTATTTAACCCGTTTAATTAAACGGATTAAATAGGTTAACCCGTTTACTGTTTGTTTACCATTTACCGTTTATCGTTTACATTTTCTATGGAAATTAGGCTTTGAAGAATTAGGATTTGTGGTCTCTTTTATAGACTTGTTGGTTGTGTTATCAAGAATTTCAGACAATTTGACTTTATTTGCTATTATTTAAGAGTTGACTTGAATATGGTTTATAGCTTTAGTAGTTGGTTCTTATGTAAACTTTCTGAGCTGTAAAATTTTGTTGCCGCAAACTATTTTGTTGGAATGGGCTTTGAATATGCTGGAACCTGTAAGTTAGCTGCTATTTTGGTGTACTTTTGAAAGCAACTATGCCTTAAGAGGCTCGAAAATATGTAATTTGTTTGGTAAATTATCTTTGAATTGAAATTTATATTGCAATTAAACGAGTCTGTGGGTACATGGGTAACCCAAACCTAACCCGTTTTACTCGTTTATGTAAACGGGTTAGGTTCAGGTCAACCCGTTTAAATGTTAAGCGGTTTGGGTTGAACCTTTTATACCCGTTTATTAAATAGGTTGGGTTCAGGATTGGAGGTTTTCAACTCGTTTAAGTTCGACACGAACACAAACTTGACCCAACACGATACATTACCCAACTCTAAGTGGAACTACACAACAATCCATGACCAATATAGCTACGTCAATGAAAATCATAAGGACATGGCAAAGAATGGCAATTTCGTACAAGGAAGTGAATTGTCGAGCTGTGCTATTCATTTACGTAAAGATTCAGTGAGAACAGAACTTTTCATAAATTTAGGCGATGACAATAGAAGGTTGGAATGGTTGGAATATATGTATAATATTAAAGGCAAGTGACCTTAGCTTCTTTATTTCTATGTTTGTTTTATGAACTTTTAAGTATTTTTCATAAATTAATAATTTGGTTGATGTTTTGTTTACAGTGTGAAAGTTCTGGGGATTTTTTATTTTCAATTTTGCTTACTTCTGCAGATATTTATTGAGTAAGGTGGACATATTATGTATTTATTGCTTCTTATAATTTGTTTAATGTCATAATTATTTGCTTTTACCTTATAAATAATCATGTTATTTAATTTTATTATTGATAGGTACATAATGGATCCTTATTTGAACTATGGTGATACGCACAACAACTGTCATATATGTGTATTACTATAAATATATTTATGAAGAGCTATGCATGACTTCACTTATGGCAGTGGAGAAATGGATGAGGGAAGTGCTAACCGACCATTCTATTTGATGTGTTAATGCCTTTAGAACGGAGCCACACTTATTTTTGAGATTATGTGAGGAATTATCCATAAAGTATGCGTCGAAATCAAGTCAGAAAACATCGACTATTGAAAAAGGCGGCATTTTCCTATATCCTGTGGTTACGGGTGTTTCACATAGAGTTGTCATAGCGCATTTTCAAAGTTGAGGTGAGACTATTAGTAGGGTGTTCCATGAAGTTTTAAATGGAACAACCAATAGAGAAATAATGTGTCTAGCACATGATCTTATATGACTACAAGATCCACACTTCAGAAACATACAATCTCAAACAGACAATGATGAAAGACACATTCCCTGTTTTAAGGTAATAATCTTGATTTATAGAAATAAGTTTCATTATTTATCACGCCTATGGATTTTAGACATATATATATTATCTAATTACATCATTTTTTTATAAGATTGTATTGGATGCATAGATAGTACGCGTGTCATGGCATGTATTCCTGAAGCTGAACACTTGCCTTATCAAGGAAGAAAGGGGATTCCTATGTTCAATATAATGGCTGCTTTTGACTTTGATATGTGTTTTACATTTATATCAGCTGGTTGGAAAGGTTAAGCATATGATGCATGTATTTTCCTTCATGTAATTGAGAATCTGGAAATGAATTTTCCTAAGTCGTCAAAGGGTAAGACACACACACAAATACATGTATTTATATGTATATGTATGTCTGTATATATATATACACACACACACACACGTGTGTATGTATGTGTGTGTACGCACTGTTGTAATTTCCGTAAGTATACGATTTATCGTTATAGCATTCACGGATGTCGTCCTCAGGAATGGATTGTGAAAGTAAATTGTAAAATAGATTAAACTACGGTTCAATAAAGACTAAGACAAGATTGTTAGACTAACTTCTAACTTTGAATAATACCTAATAGGAGGAGCTCATGCCACATAACTGATCCTGTTGTTAGGTTGAGAACTAAGCCTTTTGAAACTAGCGGTTACCACTAATCCAACCTAACAAAACGTCACTCAAGTGCAAAGCACTTTACTCTAAAAAGATTGATATGAAATTAAGCCTTTTGAAAGTCAATTTAAAATGAAACACTTACTGACACCCTATTGTAGCTCCAACTGAGAGTGAAAGCAACCATGACTCAGATTCGGGGTTGAACCGTAGCAAGCAAAAGGCGAGATAGAGAGAGGGGTAAACTGAAAATCTGAAAAACAAAGCCAGCGCAATGCTTTACTAAGTAAACACAAGAGCTAAAACCCGCTTCAATCACTTGAAATTTCGACTTGATATCAAAAATTCCTCTCGAATTAAAATGTATTTAAGCCACTCACATAAATTCGACAATGTAAAATGAGATCTGTAAGCAAAAACATAATCTGTAAGATTGAACTACCCTTATTCTTCGCTCATCCCCCCTTTTTGCTCTGTAATTTGACCCCCTTTGAAGCCGCCCAAAGAACCCGTCCGAAACCTGCTGATTGCCCATCCATTAATGCCATGGTAACCGCTGAGATGATGATGATGTTAACTATGGATATGAAGGAGGAGAGAGAGAGAGAGTAACGGTTGAGAATGGGGAGAGGGACGACCGCCATGGTCTGTTTTCGGGTGTTCCCGTTACCGCTGAACCGAAGAGGACGAAGAAGAAAGGATAAGGGGCTGGACTGGGAATCACGTGCCCAGGACCTGAGAGATGAAGTGAAGAAGAGAAGAAGGGCAAGCGACGCCTGGGCCTGCAAAACGGAACCCTGTTTGAAGAAAATTGAAGGAGAAGGGGAAATCTTGCGTTGGGTCCGCCCAGAGAGAAAGAAAGGAATGGAACAGAGCAAGCACCTGGTCTAAATGTGCGCCTGGGCCCACGGTTGCGCTGGGCCCACGGTTCTGGACTTCGAATCCTTCTTCGCGATTTTTTTTCTTCCTTCTGCATATCCCACTTGATCAAAACTTCATTTTGAGCTAATTATTGATTTTCCCATTTTTTAAAAATTCCTACAAAATAAACAATACAATATTAAAATTTTAATTTAATAATTTATTTTAATCAATAACTAGATAATAAAAGGGGATAAAATATCATAATTTCTGATTCAACATACGCACACAGACGCGCGCACACACATGTGCGTGTGTGTGCGCAGGTGTGCATGTCTCTCTTTCCCTCTCCATCTCTCTCTCTCCCCCACCTCTCCCTCACTCTCTACATATATATATATATATATATATATATATATATATATATATATATATATATATATATTATATACACACATAATACTATATATATATATATATATAATATATATATTATATATATCTATATATCTTTATACACACACCACACACATATACACACACATATACATACATACATACATACATACAGATATATATATATATATATACATATATGTATGCATATACATATACATATGTATATATTTGTATGTGTCAGGTCAGGGTGGTCCGGTGGTCGACGGCTAGGTGGGTGTGAGCGGCGCTGCGGCTGGGCGTGGTGGCTGGATAGTCTGGGCAGTGGGCGAGTGATATGAGGGAAAGGGCAGAGAGTCGAATGAGCAATGAGGGAAAGGGCAGAGACTTTAGTGCTTAGTCCAAAACTTGGGCCAAAAAAAAATAAAAAATAACAGAGAGCAGCAGCAAGAATCGAACTTGGGACGCGTGAGATACTGCCTTGCCCACCCAACCACCAGAGCAGCCTTGTTTGAATGTAACTAGGTCATCAGCAATTATATATATATGTTATTTCTTTTTTTCTTTTAACTAAACTAGCAGAATTTTTTTTTTTTTAAGCGGGGTCGGTTGACCCCACGTGACCCCACCGTAGCTCCGCCCCTGATCTATTTGTGTGTATATATATATACACACACGCGCACACACACATGCATATATATAT
>JAKOGI010003549.1:0-49735 GCA_029747015.1 Carnegiea gigantea | reverse complement strand
ATATATATATGTATATGTATCTGTAAATGTATATATGCATGTATGTTGATATATATACATATATATATATATATGTATATATATACATATATATATATATGTATATATATACATATATATATATATATGTATATACATATATATATATATATACATATATATATATATATATATATGTAACATATATATATATGTAACACCCCCTGCCCCTAGGCCAGAAGCGTTCCGTTTTTCCTAACTTCTTACTTAATTCCTGGGATGAAATGGGCAGAGTTCCCCCTAAAAACTGACCATTTCCAGGCTAAAAGCCTTACAATAAGTCCCTTTAAATCAACGGAAGCGCAAACATTTGAAACATAGCTCAACGGCCACACGCAGGAGTTCATAACTCAACGAGCCACTCACTCGGAGTACACTAGCCAGATTGATTCATGAATAAAGAAGAAATGGAAGATACAACTCAATGGTTAACAAAATAGGAGTATTAAGATTTACATCCCAAAACATAACTAAATTAAACCAAGAAGACATCTAACTAACTTGATGGTTAGCTCAGACGGCCATACAGAGCGACCTTTATACCATATGCATTACATGAACTAGAATAATCGTTTACAGACCTTTATTAACTAAGAGTACGTTACATGACTTCATTAAAAGCATAAGATCCCTTTAAATGAGCACATATGACGCCTTGTAAGCAACAATAGGTTCCTTCTGGACTTATCTGACTCAACTTCTTCTCGTCAGACAGAAAACCTGGGGAAAAGGGAAAAGAGTAGTGGGATGAGCAACCACACGCTCAGTGAGTGTCCCCCAACCCCCTTAAAACCAAAACCATTGCAGGCAGTAATATCTTTAATAGTCACATAACACGTATTCATACTATACTATCATATTAGGTGTCCTTAAAACCTTTAAAGGAGGATTGGTAAACAAAACTTCATCTTAACCACCCAAACATATTTCTAGGCCCCTCAATGACTAAGTTCCTTGAATAACAAGTAGTTAAGCACATAAGCAAGCATCGAGGGTTAAGCATAGGGGTCTTTCTTTTTATAACATAACTTCTTGGCATTTCATTCATATAATATACATAAGGCACACATAAACACGTATCAAGCATCTATGTATTATTAATCATCATATTAAGCCACATGTCACCCTCGTAGGCTATTCACATATCAACGTTCATTGTTTTAGGAGAGATGCCTTCATTCATGGAACTTTTAACATGCCATAACTTTCTTTCTCAATTCATGCACTTTAAGTTAGACATGTTCGATATGGATAAGGATGAGGCCACATGATAGTAAAATCCACATTCAAACATGCTTGAGGGTCATCTCATTGCTCATTCATTAAAAGCTTACTTTTCTTTCATTGCAAACATTTTCTTTAGCTTTAAAGGAAGTTCCATTTCATTTTGGCCGTACAACGACCCTTATAAGCTTTTCATACATCATTCCATATGGCCTCTTAGGGTCCATAAAAAGAACTTCCTTTCCTTTTTAATCGTTTAAAGTGGCAAGGGCCAATTGCTTTTCTTAACTTAGTACGAAAATACTTCTGGCATAAGATCATTACAGGGTGCTGAGTGGGTGAGATCTATTCTCGAACCCCATAGTGAGACCTAACGCTCACACATAAGCTCTTGCTCCCGGGATGGCTACATAAACATATTGAACCATTACTCTCGTCAGGGTCTTCTAGGGTTTCCTAGTACCAGGACGTAATCCCTAGGCAGTCATCATTCTTAACATAGTGTCCACAGGGACCATAGCACATTATCTTAGCCAAGGAAAGCGTATCGGCCATAACGGCTAATAATTTTTGTTGTGTCGTTTGGTAAAATCATTTAACATGTAACTCACTCCATTTCTAAAACTCTTTAGGGATTCCCCCGTTCGAGCGAGTTCACTTCCAAAACTGCATTCATTTAGTTAAAATAGGCCATCATACACTATTAACTATGGCTACTATCATTTCAAAACATGAAATCATTCTTTGAAAAACCCACCATGACCCTTCATCGATTATTTGTTCCCAAATACGCCAAGGTTCAATTTATTAAACCTCGAAACTAATTCTAAGGTAAACAACCGAATCGTATTCAGGTTCCTACTCGATTTAGTACTTGTTAATAACCATTATTAACACTTACTAAAAGTCACCGGAAGAGTTTTTCAAAAATAATAATAATATTAGTAACGATAGAAATATTCTTTTTAATAAAATTATCGCTCACATAAGTACATTAATAATAATTTAATTTATATGGTTAATAAAAATACGAATTTTATAAAATAGAAGGTAAGACAGCCAGGTTAATTTAAAATAAAGAAGCCGGGTCTTACATTAAGTGTAAATTAAAAGTGTAAATTATGACCTTTCAATTGGGCACATCCACCTATATAGCACCGGCCCTCCGAGCTTTGCTTCTTTAGTTCAGTGCACAATTAGATGCACTATGATAGTAAAAAAACTGGGAGGAAACAATTTTTCCATTCAACACAATGTCACAACTACATTAGCTCCAACTTCATCTAATTTCTCCACAGTTAACTCCTTTTCACATAATTCCTAGAAAAATGTTGACAGCGTCATTATAAGGTCAACAACATCTAAATCTTTGGCTGCTCTTAATGCAATAAGAAGCAAATCTTGCATCAAAATGTGACAATCATGGCTCTCAAGATTGAATAGCTTACATTCTTTTAAATCAACGCATCGAGAGATGTTACTTGCATATCCATCAGGAACACTTAAATGCTTCAAGACACTTAATAATCGTGTCTTTTCTTCGGGTGACAAAGTATAAGGAGCAACAGGGAGTTCATATTTACCATTAGGCAGTACAATAGGATGGAATTCTTGCCTTATTTTCAACACTTCAAGATCTTTCCGAGCCTTCAAATTGCCCTTAGATTTCCCATCAAGATTCAATAAAGTCCTAAGCAAGTTGTCATAGATGTTCTTCTCAATATGTGTCACATCCAAACTATGGCAAAGTTTATTATAATCCCAGTAAGGCGAATTAAAGAAGATGCTCCTTCTTTTCCAAATTTGTTGTTCATCTTTTTCATCAACCTCTGTAGTTTGATTTCCACCTTTACCACATATAAAAGTACGCTCTAAATGAGCTCGGATAGTACTTCCACTTACAGGCTTAAGTGCAGAATCATACTCAACACTCCCGTCAAACCCAACAGCTTCATATCGAAAAGGGTGGTTTATGGGCAGCCATCTTTTGTGACCCATGTAACAAAATTTATGCCCATTTTCCAACCACATTGACTGTGTACCTTCAGCCCAAGTTGGACAAGCAAAGCAACCCCTTGTACTCCACCCGGACAAATTGGCATATGCAGGAAAGTCATTAGTAGTAAAATGAAGAGCCCTCTTTAACTTAAACTACGTCACGGTGTATGCATCAAACGCATCTACCCCTTCCCATAGTTGCAATAACTCTTTGATAAGAGGTTGAAGGTATATATTAATATCCATGCCAGGTGCCCTTTCACCTGGGATGATCATAGATAAGATAATGGAGGGTTGTTTCATACAGAGCCAGGGGGAAAGGTCATGGGAGATTAGCAATACAGGCCAAGTGCTATGAGTACTACTCATAACACGAAAAGGATTAAACCCATCGCTTGCATAACCTAATCTGACATTTCGTGGATCAGCCGCAAAATGTGGATATTTCTCATCAAACTCTTCCCATGCCTTTGCATCTGTTAGATGCCTTAGGACTCCATCCTTTACCCTATGTTCGTGATGCCAAACCATGTTCTCTGCTATTTTGGATGGCTTGTACATCCTAAGTAACCTCGGAATAAGGGGAAAATAGCGTAAAACCTTATTTGGCAATTTTTTATCCTTCTCCTTCCATCGTGAAGTGTGACACTTGTCATATTCATCTTGGTTTTCTCTGCTATCCCAGTACAAGATACAATCATTAGGACAAGCATGGATTTTTTCATAGTGAAGTCCCAAATCTTTGGTCAACTATTTACATTTACCCCATAAGGGTGGAAAAGGATCAATTTGAGGGAATACACTAGCTAAAAGTTGAAGCAACATATCAAATGACTTAATAGACAACCCATGCATGGATTTCAAATGGAATAAGTGCAAAAGGAAAGATAATTTAGAAAATTGTGACCCTGGATATAACTGTTGTTATGCTTGCTCTACTAACTGTCTATACCCAATATCTTCACATTGTCCTCCCTTGCTCCTTACATAATTAGAATCAGGCTCAACGTTGAATTCATCATACTCCCCAAACATAAGATCTCCAACATTATACATATTAGCATCATGCTGAATACATCCTTGCTTCTTTAGCCCAAAAACATCATTCAACAATCCCTCAATATCAATGTTACCCAAATAGCTAGCATCAGTATTGGTGCCTTTGCGGCTTCTAGTATAGGGTATTGAGAAGGTGATTAATGAGGAATTGGCTCTCCATGATGCACCCAATCAATGCAGCTCGGCAAAAATCCATAAAACATAAGATGATATGTCATAACATTTCTATCAAACCAGCATTTCCGTCCAAGCTTGCACTGATTATATGGGCAAAGTATCACACTACTTCCCTCAACGTTAGCAAATACAAAATCTAAAAATGTTTCAATGCCAGCTATATATTCTCTAGATCTCCTGTCCTTATTAATCCAACTTTTTTCCATTTGTATGATTACAAATAGTAACCTAAATAGATAAAATTTGAATTAGTAACATTTAAACATATCGTACATGGAAGGGTTTATAGGTTATCATAACTAGATAAGAAGGAGTGCATTAATTATAAACACTTAATACCTCAACTGTAATATGTGTCTTTTAGTTGATAGTTCAAACATGGGGAGAACATTGTTTATTTTTTATGAGTACTTTTCATAAGACTCCAAATATACGAGCACACTATTAGCACTTAACATTTTACTAAACATATTTTAAAAGATCCTTTAAAAGTTTGTATAATAACCTTCATTTTGCAAGACCTGAGAGTCTCCAAATCTTTTGCCTCTAAAACACTTACAAAATCATATGTATCCCTCTAAAACAATGTTAGTGACCATCACGACTTAAATTCAATGTCACTATCTTGTAGATTTTGAACAAGATTCTGGAATGCCCCGGAAAGGAGTATTATGGCTACACAGAAGTTTGGGAAAGATTTAAGAAGGGGATGGCAGTCGGGCAAGATAAGAATTACATATCAACAATAGAAAAAAGTGTCGAAGGGAAAAAAACAACCTTCAAAAAGCCATAACACACTAGCAAAAGTGAGATTCAGCCCAAAAAATGGTCTTGAATCTTACTGCCTTGTTAGGGAATCAAACGCAGATTTTATAGAATGGCTACACAGAAGTCTTGTTTATACTTCTGCTAAACCTAAGGCTCTAAGCACCCTGGCCTCAACCTTGATCTCTGATTTTGGCTTATACACTAAGATTTGTGCACTCAGTTGTTTCAAGTTCATTCTTACATTTCCTACAACAACTCAAATGGAGGAAATCCTCAGCAACCATGGAGAGCTCGATATGTGGTTTATTGAAGTGAAAAAATGGAGTATATATAACATTCAGAGGCTAAGAGAGTTTGGCTCGAAATCTTTGGTGTTCCCCCACATGGATGGAAGTGGGAAAATTTTAAGAAGATTGCAGACTTATGGGGAAGATTAATATGCCTGGGCAAATCAATAGATAGGACAGACAATTTCGAGTCCATGAAGATTCTTATAGCTACTGATTGCTTTCATACTATTGAGAATGAGCTAGAAGGTGGTGATGAGCCAGAACAATCGCGCCAAGATTTAAAATTCAAGTGAGTACTAATTTGCTTCAAAAGCTGGAAAGGAGTGAAGCAAAAATGAAGCAAAATCAAAATTTAGAATCAACCAAAATCAGAAATACAAGCAAAATAAGATGTGCAACTGGCTCAAACAGGCAATCTTGCTCAGATTCTTAAGGTGGGCTCATGCAAATAGCCAAGGAGTCACTAGAAGTTGGAACACTCATAGGACTCACAGCTGTTGATAAAGAGGAGGTAGCAATTAGGAGGATAATAAGAAGCCTTAAGAACGAAATTGAAAGGAAAGCTTCAAAAAAGTGAGACCTATGTAGTGGGTATTTAGAGGTATTAGCTCCTGGTGATAGCTCTTCATTAGGAATTTAGCGAAGGATAACTATTACAAATTGTGTTACAAACCTGGACAAAAATCAAAGTTGGTGCTTCTTGAAAAATAAATTTAAAGGCAAGGACTAGAAAACAAAAACCAAGTGCTACTTTGCTTCAAAAGCAGGGTTTGAGCTTTGCAGATTCTGGCCACGGAGGGTTTGATATGTCAACACATGCAGTTCCTGTCTTAATGTGTCAAGCACAGTTTATTTGATAAAGTGAGTCAACTTGGATTTCTCTTCTTCTTTACTGGAAATTCGACATTTCAAATTGATGAGGTTTGACCTAGCTTAGCTTTTAACTTGATAAAGTTAGCATTTTTAGAGATAATAGTCAAAGCTGGGTTCTATTTTGTCCAACCAGTTCTAGTGCATCTGAGAAGCAACACATGCATATACCTCTCTAAACAATTTCACCAACTTATTAATATTGAAGTGTGATCCCAAAACATTCACAGAGCACTTAAAGTGTCCAAATGGTTCTAAATTACTATTTGGCATATGCACGGCTCCGAAGAACATATAGTCACCAACTCACTATTTAAAAAGTTACTATATTTAACATTTCAAATATCACCCAAGAAAATTTAAATCCTTGTAATGGCTTCATTCACAGAATCTTATATACTTACAGGCAAGATCTAAAATGCCATAAATAGGAGCATTATAAAGCGTACGGTATGGTTCAAGCTACTGAGAATAGGCATATGCATATAGAAAATGTTGACACATCAATAACAGTACATAATCAACATTGATATGCTTTTGGACACCTCTTCAAGATGATAACAAGTGATTTGGTGCACATTATAGACCCACTGTGTTCTTTATACTGAATCTCTTTCTTTGAAAATCACCTATGTGACAGCAAGTTAAATGAACACCATGTAGACCTAGAAAAAGAATAGGCCTGTAATTCAAACATCCTCATGTGTAAAATACAACTCAACATATAACAAATGCTTGTTCAATTTCCATAAATATAAAAAATCATTAGAAAAATATAGAAATTCGAAGGCTCTCAGACCTTAAAAGCAAAACAAATACATAATCATCACCATGAACCTATCACGACACTAAGAAGATAACAGAGACATTAAGAGAAAGGGAGGGAGAGGGAGAGGGAGAGAGAAAACCTTCAAGATGCAAAGATTAGAGATTGACTGCTGCTGACTTCTTGCGTGCTCCTCCACTGAGATTCAACAACGATTGTCACAAAATTAACCACAATTCACTGCGATTGACCTAGATTAACCTTACTTTGTGCTGATAATTGCTTTGTTTCGATCAATTCAATGGTTGCTTCACAATTACAAAACCCTAATTTTACTGGGAAGCTCTGTGTAGAGTTGATGAAGAGAATAATATGTGTTGAAGAGAGAAATGAAGAGAGGGAAGTGTTTACGCGTCTAAATAAAAATAGTGAAATAAGTTGTACCCCTTAAGTTTGCTGAAATATTTATTGGGCTTCCATCCTTATTAACGGTGGGAGTAAAGCATAATTAAGGAGACATAACCGCCACACTTAATATGTATGGGTATAAGCCCATAGCAAACTCCCACCCTTATAAGAGCAGGTATGTTTTTCCTACTCTTATTATGTGTGGGGCCAATTCTCGGCACTCAACTCCACTATTTTTATTACCATACTTAGTTATGAGTGGTTAGATAAATGTAGAAGGATGAAAAGTTTCTTGTAGTGCTTATGTCATTAAGAAGCTTTTCATGTTGTAAATAATCAATAAGTGGCTGGCACCAGTCTTCTTCCTTTACTTCTTGGGCACTAACTGCGTTGACCTCTTCCTCAAGCTCTTCATAAAGGGGTGCAACAACCCACCGGTTGCTAATAAGGACATTCATGCTCTCCCAATGCCAAAGTAGCTACAAGGTTTGCAAGTGCATCAGCCATCCTATTAGCACTCCAAAGATGTTGTAATTTGATGGTTTCAAGCTTATCAAGCAGTCGTAAGGCATATTTGCGATATGACACAAGGTCATCCTTTTTGACTTTATATTCCTCGAGAAGTTGCTTTATGACCAATTGAGAATCACCATAGATGTCAAGGTCTGTGATTCCCATTTCAATGGCCATTCAAAGGCCCAAAATCAATCCTTGATATTCAACCACATTGTTAGAACATAATTGAGCTAACACGAATAAATAAATGAGGATATGTTTTTCTGGGGAAACAAAGACTACTCCTACACCAGCACTATCATGTGTCGTGGCTGCATCAAAATACATTTTCCAAGATGGGAGGATATCAATGAAGCACACATCTTTACCAGGCAAGTCATCATATAGCTTCTAAGCATCAGGGATTGGGTGATCTGCCAAGAAATCCGCCAATGCTTGTCCTTTGCCGGCCTTTTGTGTACGTAAACAAGGTCATATTGCTTCAGGATTATAGCCCACTTTGCAAGTCGCTGGCTTAGAATTGGCCTTAATAAGATCTATTTGATTGGTTCTGCTTTAGAAATCACCCACACCATATGAGCTTGTATGTAATTGCTTAATTTTTAATGGCGAACATAAGAGCCAAACACATCTTTTCACTCGAGGAGTAATTCAGTTCAACCCCAACCAAAGTGCAACTTAAGTAATACAGAGCTCTTTCTTTGCCTTCCTTATTTTCCTGGGTGCATAGTGGCTCCAAAGACTTTTCTTGAGCTACAATGTAGAGTAAAAGAGGTTTCCCTAATTCCCTCATAACTAGTAGACTTGACAAGTACTTCTTGATGTTGTCAAAGGCTTTTTGGCATGACTGGTCCCATTTCAATTGTACATCCTTCTTTATGAGCTGGTGGCATGGGTTGCAACGACCAGCTAGGTTGGATATGAATCTTCCAATATAAGCCAAATGACCTTGAAGATCCTGTAATTTTTTGACATTTTTTGGGGTAGGCATCTCTTAGATTGCCTTGATTTTGGCCTGGTCAATCTCAATGCCTGTATGCCGAACTATAAAGCCAAAGAACTTCCCTAAAGTGACACCAAATGCATATTTAAGTGAATTCATCTTTAGTTGACATCTCCTTAGCCTATCAAAAATTCGATGAAGGTCTTGTAGGTGGTCTGATCTCTTTTTTGAATTGACCATAAGATCATCAACATAGCACTCCACTATTTTATGTAACATGTCATCAAAGATAGTTTTTATTGCTCTTCAGTATGTTGCTCTAGCGTTCTTCAAACCAAAGGGCACTGCCTTATAGCAGAAGATGCCTTTGGGAGTGTGAAACGCTGTGGCTTCTTGGTCTTCTGGCATCATTTGGATTTGATTATACCATGCGATACAATCCATAAAGGACAAGGCTTTGTGTCCCATGGTTGAATCGATCATGAGCTCTATGACGGGCAATGGGAAATCATCTTTTGGGCAAGCGTTGTTGAGATCTCCGAAGTCCACACAAATACGAAATGCCTGTCCTTCTTCCTTACAAGGACAACGTTTGAGATCCAAGTCGGGTATTTTACCTACGAATGAATCCTGCCTTTGTGAGTTTGTTGACTCTTTTTCAATTTTAGGTACTAACTCTGCACAAAAACGTCATTGGGATTGCTTTTTGGGCGGGACACTCTTCCTAAGGGATAAGCAATGAACTACGACTTTGGGATCAAGCCCTTGCATTTCATTGTAACTCCATGCAAACACGTCCTTGTACTCCCGAAAGGAGATTAAAGTGCTCCTTTTCTTCCGCGGGTGTAAGCAATGAACTTTCATAGATGGGGGGTTTCTCGGTAGTTCCGAATCCAATTCCTTCAAATTATCAACTGTAGCTTGCTCCTCATCTTCAAGAGTTCCAGGAGTCTCTGCAAGTTCTATCTCTGTCTTTAACTCTTCATATTCTTGGACTGTGATATGATTAGAAGAAGTCACTTCCTCCTGCTCATCCCCTTTGTTGGTATCAGAATTACCTGCCTGACCAGTGAAGACCACAATGCATCTCTTTACCCTCAGTGAACCATTTGTTTTCACGTCAAGGGTTAGAAACCGCTTCATATGAGAAGGGATAGAACTTTGTACTTCATTTCCATCACAAGTTGATTGAACACTGAATCCTTTTTTTCTCGGGGTAGTGGATTTGTCAATTCTCTTACTTTTGTGATTCTATTGAAATGAAGGCCTTAGTTGCACATTATTCTTTACTCTCTAGAATGCAGAAGACTTAGGGTTTTGAGCTTTCCCAATTATAGCGAAGACAAATGTGGGCATTTCCTTGAGGCAAATGGTTGTAACCTATCAAATACATAAGGCTTTATAGAAGGTTTGTTGAGTTCGTGAGTATACAACCACAAGAGGGGGGTGAATTGTGGTGTCTGATTTTCGCGTTGTAAATAACAAACACCCTCACAGAGGTTGTTCTCAAATGACAAACACCCTGATAGCTTGTTTGCACGGGGTGTTCTCAAATATTGCAGATGCGAAAATCACCAAGATAAATGCGGAAAATAAAGCACACACAATTTTTACGTGGAAAACACCTCTAGCCCAACTGAGGTGTGAAAAACCACGACCTACCTCGTGTAGGATTTAACCACTTTCACTAACGGGCTTCACACATTACAAATGTAACACACCTTGTTACAACTTGCAACCACGTAACCTTCTTCCCAAAGACAGGTTACACCACGTCCAACCTTCGCAAGATTAGACACGTCTAAGTCCACACGACTAGGACACACTCACTTACTTTTCTGATCCAAGATCAGGGTTACAAACACCTTACAGGGGGTGCTTCTCACTAAGCAGATGTAAGGTACAATGAAGATCCTATTATGCCAAATGGTTTGAAAACTCAAATCAAACACAGCTTGTCACGGTTTTGCTTTTCAGAATGAAGCTCAAGAATTTTAATGTGAAAACCGTGTTTCCTGATTTTTTCCAGATTTTTCAGAAAGCTATGTTGCTTCTCTTTTTCAGTCTGAGTTTTTTATATCTGCTTCTTGGCCCCTCTATAGGAGAGAAAAGCTGCGGTTTTTAAACACAAGGTCCAACGGTCAAAAACCAAAGAATTAGCTAAGTATGGAAAATGATTTGCAAACAAAATATATTCTCCAACGGCTAATGATGAATTTATCCCAAAATATAAGGGATTTTGTTATCTTAAAAGATAACCCTTATCTTCCCATAGCCGTGAAGAGGTTTAAAGAGATTTTCAGCTTTTACCAAATTCGAAAATATAGTCATAGGAATCTTTTGATTTGGCAAATCTCCCAAACCTATTTTCGTAAATCTCCATAATATTTTCAAGAACTATCCTCTCCAGAAAAATAGCAATTTTGAAATTCAAAGAAAGTATTCTGGAGATCTTGGCCAACCAAAATGAATTTTCAAAAATAATCGGGTATGGCCACTGCAGTTCAGAAACACCCTAGGCACCCTGTTTGCAGGGTTGTTCGCAACTGGTGTTCTGAAGTACTTTAGCGCAAATACCGATTCAAGAGGTGTTTAAAATGATGTTTTCAATATTGGCATATTAACAAGAGTCTAATTAAATAAAACCTATATACCCAAGACTTCTTGTTTTGAACCAGTCATCTTGTCCGAGATTTGTAGAGCTGCTGTGAACACCAAGGCCACCTTGTTTGCTGGGGTTGTTCTTTGCATTGCTAGAGTTCAGGAACACGCTTTACAATCAACTGTCGAGATGGTGTTCTTGACTTAATATGGAATCACCAAGTAAAACCTGTCTAGAAGACTTGTTCTCACATGTAGCAAACCAGTTAATACAATAAAGATCACAAACACCAGTTAGGCCTGTTTGGAGATCGTGTTCAGAGCAACATTACTTGGACAAATTTTTACATTTGGATTTGTTATCATCAAAACTAAATATAATCAACAAATTCCCCCTTTTTGATGATGACAAACCAAGTGACTATATTGACAAAATTTAAACGCGCTTAACAACGTTTAATGCTGATAGGGATCTGCTGATAGGGATCCTCTAGGTGCTAGGTCATATCTGGGATCCTCTAGGTGCTAGGTCATATCTGGGATCCTCTAGGTGCTAGGGTCCATATGGTCTTATTCCCCCTTTTGGCATCATTAAAAAGCATAAGCAACAGGAGTAATGCAAGAAAAGCAATATAGAGCATAAGGTGCAAGTAGCATTAATAAAGGGATATTGCATTAAAAACATTACAATGCCAAAAACTAAGATGAGAGGAAACAAGAGAACAGCCTAGAGAATCAGGGAGCAGGGGGTGGTTTCGTTTGCAGAGGAGGGATGCTAGGGGCAAGAGTGGAGAGAAGTGCAAGCAAATCTTCATGGCGTTTGGCCGAGAGAGCTCGTTCCTCAGCAAGAGCAGCCTTGACAGCTGAGAGCTCATCCTTGAGGCGAGCATTGTCCTCAAGAACAGCCTCAACCTTGACGGAAGGTTGCCCAGAAACAGGTGGTCGAGGTGGTCGACGACCCTGTTTGGAGACTGACCCTTCGCCAACCTCATAGCCACACCCTAGCAGAGTGTCAATCCCAATCTCATCAATGATTTGGGCCGCCACTCTTCGTGTGAGCACTATCCCAAAGTGTTCAAGCACCCTTGTCAACAGAAACCCATAGCCAAGATCATGTGCCCGGGTGGTGTTCGCAATTCGCTCTATGTGGCGAATCATGATTGCAGGGAGGTTTACTGGTTCCTCCTGATCCAGTAGGTCCACCAGACATTGATCGAAGGCATCTGCTGAGTTTCGCCCTTGACCTCGCGGTATTATGTTCTTGATGGTGAACATAAACAGTAGTTGGTGCAGGGAAGGTCATTTCACCCTTCTTAACCGAGAGGGGTGTTCTCAGGCCCTGTTTTTGACTAAGGCGTTTGGACACCTCTAAGAGCCTGGCTGTTTCCAGGGCAGTTTTGTCTTCCCTCACATACACAGCAAATGCACGAGAATGGATGCCCAGAATGGCACCAAGGGTGGCTACATCAAAGGAGAAATGGCACTCATTGACAGCACTTGTCATCACCCCATTTGTGACAGAGCAGTTGGCATAGAACTCAGCCAACTCAGGCACAGAACACCCTTGCTGGGTGTTTGCAAACAACTCAAGCCATCCTTGGGCTCGAAGCTTGTTCAAGAACACCCCCAGACCCTGTTCCTCGAAAAAGCTTACATTCACTACCTTCCCCCTGACGACATTGCGCTTCAGCAACTGCGCATGTTTGTCAGACATAGGAGAGGGAGTGAACTGCTTTGGGCGTTTAAGGACAGGAACAGAGGTAGTAGTTTCTGGTAGGGGGCTGTTCTGGGCTTTCGCTTGAGGGGTGTTTTGGTAGGAGAGGGCTTCACAGCAGGTTTATTGGTTGGTTTTGGAGGAGATTGTTCTTCAGAGGACTCGGAAAACACCGGTGTCCCCTGTTTGAAGGTGGTGTTCTCAGAGTCAGAACTCGAGAACCCTTCAGAAGAAGAAGAAATCTCCTCGATGATAGGAGCAGAGGGTTTGGAGGGACGATGAGAGGATTGAAACGCTAGCCTTGCAGATTTTCGAGAGGGCTTAGAGGATTGAGGAGAAGAGGGAGTTTGAGAGAGTTTAGACCTTGGTTGTGGCCTTGTTCTTGGCGTTCTGCTACGTCTAGCCACGATTTTCACCCTCTTCCTTTTCTCTCCAGTTTGAAAGTCTGGAGTGGAGATTTCAGCCTCAGGGAGAGAATTCTTCTCTAGACTCTCCTCTGACGACTCATTCGACTTCCCTTGGAAGTCGACATGCAGATCCTCCACAAACACACCTTCGACAGAGGCAGCCCCTGTTTCTGTCGCGGTGTCAGAGAACAACCCAGAAGAACAGGGCTCAAAATTAAACCCTTCAGGGGTTTCCAAGAATTGTTCTTGAGACCCCGACTTTGTTCCCTCTGACTCAACTAAAATGGGACAAGCAATTGCCCCTACGAGGAATACCAATTCCCTTCCACATTTAAAGGGAATATCATCCATCCCCATTCCCACTGATTTTAGGGACAAGCGATTCAGGAACTTGAAAGGCTTGTAAAGAATTGGGCGAGGGGGAGCAGGGATTGAGGCTGCAAGAACGAGGGCTTTTGATTGAGAAGAGTTGTTGGAAGCCATTGTTGCTAGAAGAGAGAGATTAGGGTTTAAGGTGTTTGCAGGATGTTCGGTTTTTGCTTGAGGGCGAGATGAACGATAGTACTGAGAGCAGGGCATATAAAGAAGAGAGAGAGAGAGAGAGCAGTCGAATCTTTGAGAAGATTTCTTGATTTGCAACGGGTAGGAGCATTAACATCTTGTGCCTTGGGAAGGAAAGAAAACACACCGAGCAACCAAGGGGCGTACCTGTTCTCTGTATTATGCCTGTTCTTTGCCATCTGATCTGATTCGACTGAATGGCATTAAGACGGCTCCAGTACATCCCCTTATGTTGTACTAAGTAGATAAGAGACAAAAAAAAATGCACGCAATTCGGGTGTATGCAATCACATCCGTTATTAATAAAATTTACAAACAGGGGGAGAGAACAGGGTGTAAAGGTTGATCTTACCAAACCCAGTTCATGTTCTGGAAACAGGTATCTCAGGGTGTTCTCACCAACCCTAGTTCCAGTCTATTTCTTTCAAAATGATCTCTAGCGAGTGCCTTAGTGAATATATCAGCAATTTGATTTTTCGTTGAGCAAAAATTCATAGAGATTAAACCCTTTTCAACATTATCTCTCAAGAAATGATGTCGAATGTCAATATGCTTTGTTCTTTTATGTTGACATGGATTTTTGGCAATGTTAATTGCACTTGTGTTATCACAAAAAATAGGAATGCATCCAATGTCAACACAAAAGTCCTTAAGCTGTTGCCTTATCCACAACAGTTGAGCACAACATGAAGCTGCTGCAACATATTCAGCTTCTGCTGTGGACATGGCAACTGAATGTTGCTTCTTGGTAGCCCAAGATACCAAACAAGGTCCAAGAAAGTGAGCCATACCTGAGGTACTCTTTCTATCAACTAGGAATCCAGCATAGTCAGCGTCAGCATATCCAACAAGATCAAAATTGCAACCTTTAGGATACCATAAAGCTAAATTGGGTGTATGTTTCAAATACCTTAGTATCCGTTTAACAGCCTTAAGATGAGTTTCCTTAGGGTTAGACTGAAAACGGGCACATAAACCAACACTAAAAACAATATCAGGTCTACTAGTGATTAGGTATAAGAGTGACCCAATCATACCTCTATAGAGTTTCTCCTCAACTGAGGGACTCCCATCATCCATAACCAACTTGGTTGAAGGAGAAATAGGAGTGTCTATGAGTTTGGCTGACTCCATCCCAAAACGCTTAAGTAACTCCTTGATATACTTTTGCTGATGGATCATGGTGCCGTTTGGAGTTTGTTTGATTTGTAAGCCTAAGAAAAAATTAAGCTCACCCATCATGCTTATCTCAAACTCACTCCTCATCATATTTGAAAATTCATTGCATAAATCATGATGAGTTGCACCAAATATAATGTCATCAACATATATTTGGACAATCAAAAAATGTTCCCCCTTAGATTTTAGAAACAAGGTATTGTCTACCTTGCCTCTTCTAAAATCATTTTCAAGTAAAAAACTTGACAACCGTTCATACCAAGCTCTTGGAGCTTGTTTTAAACCATAAAGTGCCTTGTCAAGTTTAAAAACATGATTTGGAAAATCACCATTTTCAAAACCAGGGGGTTGTTTGACATACACCTCTTCTTTAAGGTATCCGTTTAGGAATGCACTTTTAACATCCATTTGATATAGCTTGATTTCCATATGAGCTGCAAAGGCTATTAAGATTCAAATAGCCTCAATTCTAGCAACTGGTGCAAAGGTTTCTTCATAGTCGATCCCTTCTTCTTGATTGTATCCTTGTACAACCAGCCGTGCCTTGTTCCTAGTGACTGTTCCTGACTCATCCAGTTTGTTTCGGAACACCCACTTGGTTCCAATGATTGTTCTCTCTGCAGGTTTAGGTACAAGGTGCCATACTTTGTTTCTCTCAAATTGATGAAGCTCTTCTTGCATAGCCGTGATCCAATCTGAATCTGCAAGAGCTTCATTCACACTTTTTGGCTCAATGTTAGAAAGAAAAGCATAGAAAGCACAAAAAATCTTTAGTTTAGATCTAGTTTGCACTCCAGTATTAATATCTGACAAGATTTGATCAAGAGGGTGCGAACTATGGTGCTTCCATGGTCGTGGAGTAAGAGGATCCACAGACCCATGCTCTACTCTAGTCGTAACATAATGCTTACGATCATCTCCCGAGCCTGTTTCTGCACATGTTTGTAAGTCTATTCCTGAAGAACACGGTTCCGAACAGGGTTCAGCGGTGTTTTCCCCTGTTTGGTGTTCACCTTGCCTGTTGTTCTGAGGAACACCTTCAGGAGTTGTTTTCTCCATGGTGTTCTTACCTCATTTATCTTGGAGCAACACTTCTTTTCGAACAAGACCTAATTCAAGTTCATCTTCCTGTGCATCATTCTCACTCAACACATTAGATTCACTAAAAAGCACATGCACACTTTCCTCAACACACAAGGTTCTTTTGTTAAAGACTTTGTATGCCTTGCTGTGAGAAAAATAGCCAAGGAATATTGCCTCATCACTCCTAGGGTCAAACTTTCCTAAGGCATCCTTCCCATTATTATGCACAAAACACCTACAACCAAATGTCCTTAGGTGCGTAATATTGGGTTTTCTGCCCTTGAAAAGTTCATAAGGAGTTTTGCTCAAAATGGGTCTGATCATGCATCTATTTATAATGTAACATGAGGTGTTCAATGCTTCTGCCCAGAAATACCTAGGAAGACCACTAGCTATAAGCATTGTTCTGGTCATGTCTTCCAGGGTTCGATTTTTGCGCTCAACCACCCCATTTTGTTGGGGTGTTCTTGGGGCTGAGAAGTTATGATCAACACCATGTTCATTACAATAGTTAATAAAACTTGCATTTTCAAACTCAGTTCCATGATCAGATCTCAAGCTAATTAAAGAGTGTCCTACTCTCTTTTCAACCTTTTTGAGAAAGGCAATAAAATTCTCAAAGGTTTCATCTTTGGATGCCAAAAACAAGGTCCAAGTAAATCGAGAGTAATCATCCACTACAACAAGCACATACTTTTTCCCACCTCTACTGGTTACCCTCATGGGACCACACAAATCAATGTGTAATAATTCTAGAGGTCGAGTAGTGCTTACACATTTTTTCGATTTAAAAGAAGATCTGACTTGTTTGCCTTTTGCACAAGCTTCACATACCTTGTCATCATTAAATTTGATGGAAGGTAGTCCAATAACTAGGTCTTTTGAAACAAGTTTGTTTAACAAGGATAAGCTTGCATGACCTAGTCTCTTGTGCCATAGCATTATATCATCATTTAATGCATTTAAACAAGTCAGATTATTTTGGGGAAGAGTGGAAATACAAACTTTATAAACATTTTGACATCGCTTCCCCCTCAACACAACATCTCCTGTGTCGTCATTCACAACCAAGCAACGTGTTTTTGAAAACAGTACTAGGTTGTTCTTGTCACACAGTTGGGACACACTTAGCAAATTGTGCTTTAACCCATCAACTAAGTGCACATTATCAATTGAGTGGGAGAGAGTTTTACCAATATTACCTATACCGATAATTGTCCCAGACTTGCCGTTTCCAAATGCTACACTCCCACCATTCAAAGCTGTAAGTGAGAGAAAGTTTGATCTTTTACCAGTCATGTACCGTGAACACCCACTATCAACAAACCACAACTACCTGTTTCCAAGGGTGTTAGTGGGGTTGTTCGTAAGGTTGTTCTCTCTCACTTCAGCCTGCAAAACAAATCACGGGTTAGTTTTGGGAACCCAGATCCACTTGGGTCCCATTCTTTTAGACATGTAAAGCTCATCTTTTCTAATCCAGATTTGTTTCACATACCTTTCATTCTTTTCATTGGCATGTTTTCTTAAAGGGCAAGTGTATCTATAATGACCCGTTTTGCCACAATGAAAGCAAACAATGTTTTCAGGTAATCCCACATACTTTCTGTGAATTGGGTAGACTGTTCGTTTAGGCTTATACCCAAGTCCCTTTTTGTTTCGACTGTGGTGCGTGTTTAACCAATCAAGGGCTTGTGAGGACTCGTTCCAGCGCTTGGTTGTGGTAAGCTCATTTTCCAGTTTTTCTATATCAGCATGCAAACCTTTGTTCTCCCTGAGCAAGGACTCAACCATTCCTTCTACCTCAAAGAGTTTTTCCTCCATTCGAGAATAATCTCCTTCTTTTATAAAGAGGTTTTCTTTGAGCAAGTTAATATTCTCATGTAAACCGAGGTTTTCATTTTTAAGAATTTCATTTTCAAGTTCTAGGTCACGAACTTCTCTTTTTAGATCAGCACAAGTGTCTATCAAATTATATAGAAGTTCTTCTAAAGTAGCTTTGTTAAGACCATGTACCTTGCTCTTGAGATCTGAGAGGCTGATTGTTGATTCATCATCTGAATCTGAATCACTTTGTGCCATAAGTGCTACGACCCCTTCTTCAGCTTTAGATTCTCCTTCATCCTCAGAGGAATCTCCCCAAGCAGCCAGCATAGCTTTCGAGAATCGCTTGCCCAGATTGTTTACAGGGTGTTTTCGAACCTGTTTTCGAGGGTGTTCGGGCGTCTGATCTTCTCGAAGCAGAGGGCAATTTTTGACTAAGTGATCTGGTTTGCCGCACTTGAAACACCCTGTGAGCTGTTCTTTGGAGGTGTTTCTGGACTTGCTGAAGTCTTTTCTTTTGTTGTTTTCCTTGACCTTTTTGAAGAATTTCTTGAATTTTCTGGACATTAGGGCCATTTCTTCATCTTCAAGGTCAGAGTCAGTGTCCTCATGTGCTTTCAAGGCAAGCCCACGATCCTTCTTTTGCTCCTCTCTTTGCTGTGAGTTCTTTCGGAGTTCATAGGTCTGGAGATTACCAATCAACTCGTCGAGGGTGATCTGGTTCATGTCTTTAGCCTCTTGGATGGCTGTTACTTTGGCCTCCCACGTGCGAGGTAAAATTCTGAGGATTTTCCTCACCAACTCTTCAGTGGTGAAAGATCTTCCCAGGGATTTTAACTCGTTCGTGATGTGGGTGAACCGTGTATACATGTCCATCACAGTTTCATGATCACCCATATCAAACAACTCATATTGCCGCATAAGTAGCTCAATTCTAGATTGTTTAACTTGACTCGTACCTTCATGAGCAACTTGCAGAGCATTCCAGATAGCTTGGGCTGATTCACACTCAGAGATGCGAGTGTATTCATCGGGTCCTAGGCCAAAATATAGAAGCTTTTTGGCCTTGGCATTTTTCTCCATTTTCTTATAGTCCTCGGCATCAAACTCTATGGATTCCTTGGGAACCTTCTTACCATCTTCAAGCACCTTGGTGGGAACAAGGGGCCCGTTCTTGATGAGCATCCATAATTCATAATCTTCTGCCTGAATATAGTTCTCCATCCTATTCTTCCACCAACTATAATGTTGGCCGTTGAAATAGGGTGGACGAGTAATGGATTGCCCTTCAAGAATTCCTTGTGGGGTACTCATCTTCAGAATCTCTCAAGGTGTTAACCTTTTGTAAGAGAACCTGCTCTGATACCACTTGTTGAGTTCGTGAGTATACAACCACAAGAGGGGGGTGAATTGTGGTGTCTGATTTTCGCGTTGTAAATAACAAACACCCTCACAGAGGTTGTTCTCAAATGACAAACACCCTGATAGCTTGTTTGCACGGGGTGTTCTCAAATATTGCAGATGCGAAAATCACCAAGATAAATGCGGAAAATAAAGCACACACAATTTTTACGTGGAAAACACCTCTAGCCCAACTGAGGTGTGAAAAACCACGACCTACCTCGTGTAGGATTTAACCACTTTCACTAACGGGCTTCACACGTTACAAATGTAACACACCTTGTTACAACTTACAACCACGTAACCTTCTTCCCAAAGACAGGTTACACCACGTCCAACCTTCGCAAGATTAGACACGTCCAAGTCCACACGACTAGGACACACTCACTTACTTTTCTGATCCAAGATCAGGGTTACAAACACCTTACAGGGGTGCTTCTCACTAAGCAGATGTAAGGTACAATGAAGATCCTATTATGCCAAGGTTTGAAAACTCAAATCAAACACAGCTTGTCACGGTTTTGCTTTTCAGAATGAAGCTCAAGAATTTTAATGTGAAAACCGTGTTTCCTGATTTTTTCCAGATTTTTCAAAAAGCTGTGTTGCTTCTCTTTTTCAGTCTGAGTTTTTTCTATCTGCTTCTTGGCCCCTCTATGGGAGAGAAAAGCTGCGGTTTTTAAACACAAGGTCCAACGGTCAAAAACCAAAGAATCAGCTAAGTATGGAAAATGATTTGCAAACAAAATATATTCTCCAACGGCTAATGATGAATTTATCCCAAAATATAAGGGATTTTGTTATCTTAAAAGATAACCCTTATCTTCCCATAGCCGTGAAGAGGTTTAAAGAGATTTTCAGCTTTTACCAAATCCGAAAATATAGTCATAGGAATCTTTTGATTTGGCA
Organism: Carnegiea gigantea; assembly: GCA_029747015.1. NCBI lineage: Eukaryota > Viridiplantae > Streptophyta > Magnoliopsida > Caryophyllales > Cactaceae > Carnegiea > Carnegiea gigantea. The sequence continues at coordinate 29,001 of JAKOGI010003549.1, read as the reverse complement.
AATCTCCCAAACCTATTTTCGCAAATCTCCATAATATTTTCAAGAACTATCCTCTCCAGAAAAATAGCAATTTTGAAATTCAAAGAAAGTATTCTGGAGATCTTGGCCAACCAAAATGAATTTTCAAAAATAATCGGGTATGGCCACTGCAGTTCAGAAACACCCTAGGCACCCTGTTTGCAGGGTTGTTCGCAACTGGTGTTCTGAAATACTTTAGCGCAAATAGCGATTCAAGAGGTGTTTAAAATGATGTTTTCAATATTGGCATATTAACAAGAGTCTAATTAAATAAAACCTATATACCCAAGACTTCTTGTTTTGAACCAGTCATCTTGTCCGAGATTTGTAGAGCTGCTGTGAACACCAAGGCCACCTTGTTTGCTGGGGTTGTTCTTTGCATTGCTAGAGTTCAGGAACACGCTTTACAATCAACTGTCGAGATGGTGTTCTTGACTTAATATGGAATCACCAAGTAAAACCTGTCTAGAAGACTTGTTCTCACATGTAGCAAACCAGTTAATACAATAAAGATCACAAACACCAGTTAGGCCTGTTTGGAGATTGTGTTCGGAGCAACATTACTTGGACAAATTTTTACACTTGGATTTGTTATCATCAAAACTAAATATAATCAACAAGGTTGAGCATTTTCATCGTCACTCTCATCTATTTCTTCACCAGAGATATGTTGAACCACATACTGCTTGGCCTTGCGTCGCCTTGATATCCTGATCGGTTGTAATGGTGTGTAGCCAAGACCCACTTTTGAGACTTCTACTAAGCCTCCTTGTTTTTCAATCTTCTTCTGCGTTTTGTTGAGGTCGTAGGTTTGCACCTCCACTACCTTCCCTAACACAACATGATTGTTAAAATCATAACCTGCCTTCTCCATAAGCTTATATGCATTCGAGTTGAATCCTTCCTTTGTTCTTGGCAAGTTCTCGTCTTCATCTAATGAGGTCTTGGAACAAGAGAGAAATCTAGGCAAAGGGGGTCTGCTCACCTTCGGCTGGTACATGTTTCCCATTGGCAACATAACACTCTCTTTAAAGGTGCTTAGGTGAGCCCCGCTATCCTTCTTGATAGCCTTGCCCCTAGCATTTCCACTTGTGCACCCACTGAAGTTGTGTTTCCTCCTCCTTGTGACGAGCTTTGGGAACATATCTTCAGACCAGTGGCATGTGATTTGTGAAAACCGTCACTTACTTAGCAACATGTTTAACACATTGGGTGACAATCTCTTGTTCAACGTCCCCCTTACAATACTCTTGTTGTTTCACATCGTCATGCCTTAGTATCACCTTGGAATTATTGGCCTACCTATGGAGGAAATTAAAGAGGTCATAGTCTCCTTAGGTGTAGTGTCCTCTTCAAAGAATTTAGAATCGGCAAAATGCGATTCTGCCTTTATAAATCGCTTGACATCTCCTTTGATCTGCTTCTCGCCACCACGGTAATACTTAAGACATTGATGGAGGGTAGAAGCTACTATTCCATGCACATGGAGCTGCGCGCGTCTAAGTAACAATTTGTATGAAGTTTTGAAATCAATTACATGGAAGATTGAAGATGTTAATAGATCTCCCACTGTTAACTTTAGGCGAATCATGTTGATTGCACGCTAACTCTTTAAGCTAAACCCTTGAATGACCATATAACTTTCAGAAAGCTCTTCCGTCATGATTTCCAGTTCATTCATTGTAGACCTAGGCATGATGTTAATGGCCAAACCTCTTTCTACCAAGATGTGTTTGACTTTTTGCTCCCTAATATAACCAGTCACAAATAAAGGACAATTGTGAGGTTTGGAGCCTAGCCACAAATCATCATTAGCGAAAGTGATAGCATTGCAAGTGGTGTAGTGGGCAAGACCCTTCGAGGATTTTCCAACATCTTTAACCTTGTCAGCATAAAGCTCTGGGTGGTAGAGGGTAGTAGCAACACACTAATGCATCTCTTTTGGAAAGCGAAAGGTTTGCCTCCAACCCATGCATGCTGGTAATGCCTTTAAGACAATCAGAGTTTTATCATCCCCTCTTGGAGAGTCTTCCTGATTTTCCTCTTCTCCATTTTTTCCATCTTCTAGCTCAGCACATGAGGTCATGTTAACAATGACTCTATCAAAAAAGCCCATTAGGGAGAACTGTTCCAACGTGACAGGAGTAAGCGGTTCCTGCTCAAGTAGGTCTATAGGTAAGAATGTCCTGCTTCTTGCTTGTTTTCGAGCTCTTCCTAACTTTTACATGCTAAGATTTCTTCTTCCTCCCTTGTCTCTTCTTACAGCACAGGGGCAGTTATCGGTCCCGCTTTTGGTTCATGGGCCTCCATCGAATAACAAGTGTCTACCCTCTTCATCATCCTCTGGGATATCAACAGTGGGTTTGATTTCTAGAGAAGGTGTTTGTACCATCAGTGGTACAATAACTGATCCTAAACTTCCGAACTGAATTGTGAATAACTCCAGCCTTAGCGAAGGAGTCAAACCATGTATTCCATCCTGGTAGAATTGGATATGACTTTCCTGTCATAAAGGTGATGACTCCAATTGAGTGCAGATATAATTGGCTTCAGTGATTTCATCTAGGTCTAGTGTAATCCTCTCTTCCAGGGCTAATTGCATGATACACTCTGTGAGAGTAATGCATTTTTCTAAAGCGTGGCTAATGATCCTGTGATAACGATAGTACTTCAGGTTGTTTGCCCTTCTAGCCTCTTCTGGTCGATTAGGTTCAGGGAGTTTGATGATCTTGTTTTCAAGCAATCCAACATTCATGACAAGTTTGAATAAGGGAATGGGTACTTCCTCTCTTGAAGCTCTTTCAATGTAGTGCTATTTTTTTATTGTCTCTTTAGAGAATGAAGTCTTCTTCCCCTCTAGTATAGAATTCCCTAAAATCCTCATGGGCTCTCCAGTGGAAACAGTCATAGTTTCTGATAAGTACTTAAAGTGTATATCATTTTAGGGTCATTTTGTGCCATTTTTAAGGAAAATTATGTACTTTATGTTATAATTTATACTCCTTCGGTTTTACACTCAGGTATGGTTCTCTTCTGTGTTTTGCATGTTTTGAGTGTATTTTGACTCCCCATGAATGCCCCTGAGTTGCCATGCCCATGGAAAGAAAGAAGAACAGAAGAATGTCGAGCCAAAGCTACCCATGAATGATCCGTGGTAATGCCCACTGTCCGTGGTGTCCTCATTTTCTCCGAGGCTTTTTGTTTTCTCATGGCTTTTCGACTTCCAGGCAGTTTCAATGTCATTAATTCTTGTGATTGCTTAGCTTCCAAGAGTTTCTTTATAAAAAGGGTGCTTTCAACCTCATTTCAACACACCCCCATCCATTTCCAGTTTTCCTCTCTTCAAGTTTATCAATTAGATTAGGATTTTACAAAGATAGAGAATTGAAGTGAAAACTTGCAAGGATTCCACGTCAGGTTTATAATCGACGGATTCAAGCATGTTAATTGACTGAGCATTTCTTTTATCTTCCCGTCTCTTCTCTTTTCTAAATTTAGATTTATGTTTTGTAATTTTGATTATCTTTTGTTGTTCTGATTTTGGATTTATACAAATAATAGTTATGTTCTGGATTTGCTGTTTATCTCTTTGAGCATTTTGGAATTGTTGGATTGTTTTATTGGATCCTAGATATTTATTGTCTTGTGAGAAACTTGATCACTTTCTTGTATGTTTTGGATATTGGATGAAGGACTGAAAGGTAAAATTCGATACTTGAACTATAGGATTTGACTTGATTGTGCAGAGTCTTGAGAGAGCACACCAATTGAGAAACCACAGATATGATAATCGCATGCTTTATGATCCAAAACAAATTGAGAGCCCTTGAGAAATGGTAATTGGTTAGATTTAGGTATTTCACTTCACCTTGAAAGAGGGTTGTGATACTTCGATTGTCGATTTTAAAATAATATGTTGACGAAGAAATGCTTCATTGATGCATGAATTGAGAGATTGCTAATTTTGTATAATTCTTTGATTATTTATCCATTAGATTACATAATAGTTTAGATTCACTTAACCTATCTTGAGGGAATATAACCCAGTAGATCAACTAAGTCTCTATAGGATCGACCTTAATTTGCTACAACCCCACCATGCACTTATGGCCCTATCAAGTTTTTAACGCCGTTGCCGGGGACTAGTGTCGAATATTGGATTTTTCTCAATAGGTTTGACTAAAAATTTTGTTTTCTTTGCCAAAAAAAACGAAAATAAAAAAAGGAGATAAAATTTTTTGAGGAAAAAAAGAAAACAATGGCAATTTTTCATTTTCCTCAATTCGAGCACGAATTATGTTGGAGGTATTTTAAGCGTTTAAATATTTTTCTTGCTCTATGTGATTATTGTGTTGGTAAATGGGAAATTTTTTAGACATTGTTGATGAGGGTGTGAATAGCGAACCTATATTCTTTTAGAGTTTTGGGGTCTTCATGGTAAAAATGTTGATGATGGACAGTATTTTTTGAGTAGATTGCTTGGGATTCATTTCAGTTTGAGAAGGCTAGTTGTGTTTCTAAATATTCATTCTCTGATCCCTGTGCAATCTATTCTTGATCTTATTGTGCCCCTTTTTGGTGTGACTTGTGTAATTCTTCTGACTATGCTACTAATTCGCGTCCTTATTACGCATGTTATCTGTAACCTGAATTTGTATCACCTTGGGACAATACTGATCTTGTCTTGACCTTACATGATTCATCCTTTCCTTTAGCTCAGTGCACGGGGCTCGAGATAGGTGAGCCTCTTGGGGTAGTTGCTAGGTTTGTTGATTCATGTTTTGACTTAAAAGATACTTTAAATAAGGTGCATGATCTAGTTTAGATGCCTTTGGAGGGATCACGTGTTGTGTTTATGCATGAGGAGTCTCCTAGCCTTTGTTATAATAATGTTCTGCCCAACCCTCTTTACTATTCCTATGTTTCACTTAGGTATTTTCAACCCTCTCCTTTCCCCATGCATCAGATAGATGTGCCCATTGATAATCCTATGATTTTTTATGCTAATAATGATTTGGGCTATGAGGATAACATGTTTAATATGCTTGATGGGAATGTTAATAATTTTATGTCCCGAGGTTACTTTGGTGTGGTATAATGATTTGGGCTATGTGGATGCACCTAGAAAAATCATGTGGAATACTTTCTTTGATTTCTCTTTTGATTTTTCTATGGCATTTGGTTTATTAAAGAGAGCGCTAACTTTCTTTGTTATGTTCATGTTCATGCTCTCTTATAGCCAAGCTTGTGAGCCCTATGCTGCAGTGTTTGACAAGCTTTTGTGGGCTTTGACTACGTCTGATTTGATGAGCCAAGTCTTGAAGTTGTAATCCATTTGACACATTTATGAGGAGGCCTTAGCTTAGGTACATGCAGCACCTAACCTGGTCTTTCTTTCCTTTGAGTGATAAATTCTTCATCTAAGCACGGAGGAAGGATAGTTCCAATTTTTTTATTTTGGTTATTAGCTTGCATACATGTTAGAGCATATAGTTTTATGTTTACTTTTGTTTGCACTAGCGTTTTGCATTTATTTGCATTTTAGGTATTGCATATATGATTGTATGTTAGGATGGTATAGATTGGTTTGAGATAACCTCTAATGATGTTTTTGCTAGGCATGATAGCTTTCATAAGCTTGAGCAACTTTTGATGTGTAATCTCTTTTGGTACTAAAATTTTTCAAAGTTTTGTAAATATCTCTTATTTTGACCCTTGTCTTGTTTGACAACCTTGTTATCCCCTAGAGTCTTTTGCACTTATATTGGTACATGAACTTCATTATATGAGCTTATTGAGATTTTGGCAGATATCCTGCATGATTTTGAGCCTTATTTGGACTAATTCATTATATTTAGTCTCATGTTTCTCTCATGTGTGTGACTCTTCCATGTTGCATCTCTAGAACTTGCCTTCACTCTTATGCAAAAGCACATTAGCAAGTGCATAGCTGATGATATAGTAGAGACATTTCTTTCTTTGGTCATTTTAGCCACATAACCAAATAGCCTACCCTTGTGTTATATGTTTTATTTCTTTGCTAGCCCCTTTGAGCTTCTTCCCGTCTTTGTTGTGAATCCCTCATATTCGCCCTTGCCCAAATACATATTCCTACCATTAAGCCAAGTCTGTGGAGCATCACTTCATCTATGTAGCAGGTGGTTTTCGGGATAATTGAGTTTAAGGTCACTTGGTATGTTGGTTTGTTAAGGGATTAATGATATTGAGTATTTGTGTTGGTTCCCTCTTGTTTGGGTTTGTGTGTGTGTGTGTGTGTGTGTGTGTATATACATATACATATATATATATATATATATATATATATATATATATATATATATATATATATATATATATATATATATATATATATATATATATATATATGTATATGTATATTATATATATGTGTGTGTGTGTGTGTGTTGTGTGTGTGTGTGTGTGTATGTACATATATACGCACACATGCACGCACACACACACACATATATATATATGTACATATATATATATATATATATATATATAGATATATATATATATATATTCAGTTGTGAGTTGATAGTTAGTGATCTTATGCCTTTTAATAATTGCAATTTTTGTTTTATTTCCTAAAATAAAAACAAAAAGACAAAAGTTATGTTAAAGAAAAAGAAAAAAATAAGAAGAAAAAAATTCATGTTGCGAAAAAAAAGCCAAAAAAAAGAAAAGAGATGAAAAAACAAAAAAGACTCGTTTGGCATTAGATATGTGAATAGCTTGCATTCCTTATTGGTCAACTCATTTCCTACACGATTTATTAGGGTATGTTCATTCTATTCCTGATGTTTGAACTGTTGGTGAACTTTATAGTTGCTTGGTGGTTTGTTGGTTACTCTCTAGGCACTTGGTTAAGTAGCTCCACATTGCTCAAATTCATTTGTCAACCTCCTTTCCCTTAACCCTTCTAGCCCTCATTACAACATATATAAAGTCCTCTTGATTGTCTTGTGCACATTACATTTTAGTGGTAGAGAATTTGAAAGTCTTTGGAAGCATATGGCAGATTGCATCTTTGGAATGAGTCTTGAGTGAACCCATGCTATATTTCAAACACATGAGTGGGAGTGATTCACATTTTCCAAAAGTGAGGTTCTATTAGTCCATTTGGCTCTATTCAATCTCATGTACTTACATGATATGCTTTGTGGCTCTTTGGGGGTGATCAAGTTTGAATCGAGTTTGTGGTCTCATACTTTTTCGAAAATCTTCTCCTCCTCCTAATTTTGAAATGTCTTGCATGCTATTTGGGGTTGCCGTTGATTGTCACTCTTGTTTGTGATACGTTATGACTTGCCTACATTAAGTAAGTTGTTATGTTTCCAGTCCCAGTTATATCTCCCCTTCTCGGTTTTCTGCAGTATATGCTTGAGGATAAGCAACGGTTTAAGCATGGGGGAATTTGATAAGTGTTTAAAGTGTACATCATTTTAGGATCATTTTGTCCCATTTTTAGGGAGAATTGTATACTTTATGCTATACTTTATCCTCATTTTTCGGTTTTACACTCGGGTATGGTTCTTTTCTGCGTTTTACAGGTTTTGGGGCCATTTTATCCCAAAGTTGACCATTATTGAGTGTATGTTGACTCCCCACGGATGCCCCTGAGTTGCCATGCCCGTAGAAAGAAAGAAGAACAGAAGAACGTCGAACCAGAGTTGACCACAGACAGTCCGTGGTGATGCCCATGGTCCGTGGTGTCCTCATTTCCCCCGAGACTTTTTGTTTTCTCGCGACTTTTCAACTTTCAGGTAGTTTTAATGTCATTAATTCTTGTGACTGTTTAGCTTCCAGGAGTTGCACTATAAAAAGGGTGCTTTCAACCTCATTTTACCACATCCCATCCATTTCCATTGTTCGCCTTTTCAAGTTTATCAATTGGATTAAGATTTTAGAAAGAGAGAGAATTGAAGTGAAGATTTACAAGGACTTCATGACGGGTTTGCAATCGATAGATTCAAGGGCGTTAATTGGCTAAGCATTTCTTTTCCCTTTTCCAAATTTAGATTTCTGTTTTGTAATTTTGATTATCTTCTGTTCCTTTGATTTTGGATTTATGCAAATAATAGTTATGCTTTATTTGCTGTTTATCTCTTTGAGCATTTTGGAATTGTTAGATCGTCCAATTAGATCCTAGATGTTTATTATCTTGTGAGGAACTTGATCACTTTCTTGCATGTTTTGGTATTGGATGAACGACTAAAAGGTGAAATTTGATACTTGAACTGTAGGATTTAACTTGATTGTGTGGAGTCTTAAGAGAGCACACCAATTAAGAAACCACGAATATGATAATCGCATGCTTTATGATCCTAAACAAATTGAGAGCCCTTGAGAAATGGTAATTGGTTAGATTTAGGTGTTTGACTTCACCTTAAAAAAGGATTGTGATACTTCGATTGTCGATTTTAAAATAATCTGTTGAGGAAGAAGTGCTTGATTGATGCATGAATTGAGAGATTATTTATCCATTAGATTAGACAATAGATTATTTTAATTTCAATATCAAGTATTGATTCGCTTAGCCTATCTTGTAGGAATATAACCCAATAGATCAACCAAATCTCTATGGGATGGACCTTGATTTGCTACAATGCCACTGTGCACTTGTGGCCTTATCAAGTTTTTTTCGTTGGGGCCTTTGGAGGTCTAGAACTCTTCCTGGAATCACCTTTGTCCTTTTTGAACTCACTAGTCTGAACCCGTGCTTTGCACAGAACATGTTCAAATAGATATTTTGTAGACATCTTATCAAAATAATAAACAAATAGGTAAAATAGACATGATTAATATTATAATTTAGAGGAGATAATGGAAAAACTCAGTGAAAAAGTTAAGTATATAGCAACTTCATGCATATCCAATGGGATTAACATTTGAAAACTATATGATTGTAGAAAAAGTCTATATAAGTATGATGGAGATAGTAGATAGTAAATTTGTTACAAAATATGCTAAATGGAGTAATGATAAATCAATCTATAATGCCAATTATAAAAAATCCACCTCATCCTCTTGTTGGTGAGCAAAAATTTATGAAGTCATTAATTATCTAGTGAAATTAGCTGAAAACTATTTTGAAGTCGGTTTAGTTTGAGTTTCGCATGTAACACAAATAAAATTTGTCTTTCAATGAAAATAATTTGAACATTATAATTATGCTAATATATAACTTTTTTTGCTATGGTGCTAATGTAATTATGTGTTCATAGTTTGTACATTTGGTTTTCATGTCAACTCAATAGCTTCATGCGTTTTGATATAAACTTCCTATGCCCTTATGTTGTCTTGTAAGAGATGGTTTGAGTTTAGATTTATAGGTTGATATATTTCTTAGTTTGAAGTGTTATGGAGATCTGGGGCATTTTATTTTAAATGGTAAAAAATTAATTATAATTTTAGGTGTTTTATGGGGAGAATTTCATTATTGGATTTGTATGGTTTAAAATAAAACAAAAATTATCTCATTTTTTCTTGTGCGTTTAATAGATTAGATTTTGGCCAATTTATTTGAAATGTTAAAAAATTAATTATACTTTTAAGATTTACATGAATTAAATTTAATTATAAGATATGTATGCTTTGAAAGAAAAAGAAAAATATTTTGTTTATTTCCTTCTGTTAAATAGATTATATTAAATGTGAAAGAAATTCAGCTTCACAGGACTAATATGATGGTTGTGTTTTATTTTTAATTTTTTTATATTTCATGTTCAACCCTTGTAATATGTTATATTATGCTTACAATATGTAATTTTTCAGCACAACCCTTAATATATATGATCTTAATTAATATTGACTATGTTACCAAATTTAAAGAGAAAGATAACAACGACGATAACGACAATAACAACAATAATGACAACAACAATAATAGCAATAATGGAAATAATCATGGAAATCATATTTATATTTCTATTATCTCTAATAGTACATACTCAAATGTATATTTGCATCGAAAAAGACAAAATAATAATAATCATGGAAATCAAAAATGTTTATCATTTCTATATAAATGTGTATATTATATTATGTGCTAATAATAAGGTGTCACCTAAGGTTTTACAACTTGTTCAATAATTATACTTCGGTTTCTTTAAGTTAAAACTTAACATGAACTTATTCTATAATAGTGAAATAATAAAAACTTTTACATCCATTATAATCTCTCAATCTCGCTTTGATAATTAAATGATCATAATTAATATTGACTATGTACCAAATTCAAAGAGGAAGATAACATCGCCGACAACGACAATAACGACAACAACAACAATAGTAATAATGGAAATGATCACGGAAATCATATTTATTTTTCTATTATATCTAATAATACATGCTCAAATTTATATTTGTATGCGAAAAATACAAAATATTAATAATAATCATGGAAATCAAAAAAGTTTATTAGTGCTTTATAATTGTGTATATTATATTATGCGTTAATAATGAGGTATCATATAAGGTTTTGTGGCTTGTTCAGTAATTATAATTTGGTTTCCTTAAGTTAAAACTTCTAAAATATGAACGTATTCTATAATAATTAACTAATAAAAATTTTAATATCCATCATAATCTCTTAATCTCTCTTTGATAATTAGATGATTGTAATTAATATTGATTATGTTATCAAATTCAAACAGAAAGATAACACGATGACAACAATAACGATGACAACAACAACAATAGTAATAACGGAAATAATGATAAAAATCGTATTCATTATTCTATTATCTCTAATAATACATGCTCAAATTTATATTTGTATTGAAAAATACAAAATATTAATAATAATGATGTAAATCAAAAAAGCTTTGGTCCGTAGGAACCACAAAGGGCAATACAATACAATAAGTGAGGGGGGAATTGAACCTAAGACCTAATGCGCCTAATAAAGAGGACAATATAATGAGGGAGGGGGGAATCGAACTTGAGACCTAATGTACCCAGTAAAGAGAGAGATTATTACATGTGCTATCTATTGAGGTGGTTGTCGAGATAAATCCAAGGGTTGAGATTGCCTAAGATTTTGATCAACAGTTGTGAAGCAACATATATCCGAAATTCACTCTCATGTTCGCATTTTCCCTTTCCTCAACGCTCAGCCCCTTACACATTTTAGCATTTATAGTATAAAGATATGAAGAAGATGACTTGCTGCGACGGTTTGCTATTGTCATTACCATGTCATGTGCCTTCGCAGCCAGCTCTTGAAAGGTCCTAGGCTTGCTCATTTGTAAGACATAAAGCAAGTCCCACTCCATGCCCTGAGTGCACATTTCGACAGCAGAGGCCTCAGATAAATGATCTTTGCACTCAAGGCTAAGACATCTCCAGCGATTGATGCCGTCAAGGACTGGTTCATCCTTCCACTGCTTAATATGTCAGCTCTGTCATACTAATAGTGCATTGAGTACTGTAGAACCTACTAAGAAATTCATGTTCCGTTTGTTCATAGCTGTTAATGGACTCTGGCTTCAAGTTTGTATATTAATAAAAGGAAATCCCTTTAAGAGATCGTACAAACTACTTCACCAACTTGTCTCCCTCAGTGCCAATATTGCTGCATGTCTCAATAAAGTGAGCGATGTGTTGTTTGGGATTTCCCTTACCATCAAATTGGTTGAATTTAGGGGGTTGGTAGCCATTGGGCATACGAAGGACATCCATCCTTTTCGTATAAGGCTTTGGGTATAAATGTGTCCTGCGAGGTCCTCCCCCCAATTGAGCATCAACAACGTTCACAATTGGACTTTGAATCTGCTCAACAGACATTGAACCCAATGAGGACTCCTTTTTTATGTATTCGTCATCAGAGTCTTCACTGCGATTAGACTCCTTATTAGCCTCTTTTCCATTTGAGCCTTTGGTAGAGGATTCTAATGGTCGTTTCTCCAGCTTCATCAAAGCAACAATCTGCTCACTTTCACATTTGATTTGGGCATCTTTCTCTGGAATCTCCTTAGTGGGCCACTCTAGCATTGCTTTCATGCTTGTGAGTTGTTCTTCTACGTTGGTTGCCTTTGTCACCATGACTAGCATAATGACATAATTAGAGGACTTAGTCTCAAATTGAGCGACTAAATTCCTTGGAGATGCTGGTGACGAGTCACTGCTAGTATAGCCATGATCTTGTCCATTGAACGGTTGCAAAGTGGGGTTGACCTGAGCTTGGAGCTCATCCATTCCTTGAGAAATTTTTTGATGCATTTTGAAGCCAGCAACAGATCTTTGCCTCGAAGGATGCGAAGTGATTTTGTTTACTCCTTTAGGCAGATTGGAGTCAAGGCTTTAGATCTCACGAGACTGCGATGGTATAGTCCCAACTGATTGTTTTATGGTAATCATGCCAGTAGCTTTTGCCATACTTCTAGTCATGATTTCACTAGATGTAATGCTAGTAGTTGTCGATCCTTAAGATGTCAATCGGATAGCTTTCCTTGAAGATTGACGGATGGTGTTCTTAGGGGCCATGTTGTCTTTGGAGGAATGTAGAGTTCGTGGTTTCGAGAAAGATATGAGAGGCAGAAAATGTCTCATCGAGCGTGCCAAAAATTTGTAGACACAAATTTTAAGCCTAAAATAAATTAAGTAAGAACTTGAGTAACAAAATGAATTTTTGTATTTATATCAAAGAATGGGTACAATCTCTATATAACTGTTACAAGAACAAGTATAGTAAATCCTCTAATTCAATCTCCTAAATGCTCTTGAATGAATTTGATCTTAATAGAGGGCTTAAGAGGCTTAATATCAATCAAGACATGAGTTTGATCTTCGTGAGTAGACAGCATGTGTTTAGAGTGCTTGTTGTCTTCTGCTAGAAAAAATCTTATGCTCTTGTGAGTTCTTCTGAAATGGTCAGCCCCTGAATGAGGGGGATAGTTCCCTTTTTATAGAGAAGTCAGAGTTAGTGTTTTCCTCATTATCTCTATTAAAAGAAATAGTGTTTTCCTCATTATCTCTATTAAAAGAAATAATCATTTATTTTCTGCATCATTCATGTAACGTGGCGTTTTTTAATTGACTGCAATACATTTTCGTTAAATATTTAATTTAATAGAATACCATAATTAATTTAACACGTGACATGTTGTAATTCACCTAAATAAAGGTATTTAGTTTTTCCATATGGCAGATGTTGATTGGTTTAAAAAATTTTACATTCTACAATTTTATTTTATTATTATCTTTTAACACCATTTGGGCTACAAGGTAAAGATATTTTCAAAATTTTGAAGGCTTATTACATCTACCATTTATTGTATTTTCTAACTTTGAATCATGCTTATTATATTATTGTTGTTATTATATTCTTGAGTTTATGGTGATTTATCTTATTTATTAAATTGATCTTATGCATTCACATGTTTTGGATACGTACATTTTAAAATGTTTCACTCGCACTTTTTAAGTTTGCACATGATTCTGTTATTACTACATTACATACACAAATATGGCATCTTGCATCAAAGACCTTCAATCTCATTTGAGCCCCGCAAAACAAACATTGGTATATGAAAAATTGAAGTGCACACGCTCAACTTCATTAAGTTAATCTTTGGTCAGACTGAATATCATTATTAATTAGGTTCTGGCTATTGAAGCTCCTTAAAAGAAGTTCCATCCTTGAAACTTGAAATTAAGAAACTTGTCTTGAGGTGAAAGAATGTATTAATCTTTGTGCTTATGAATTGCTCTCCTAATAGAGTGATATTTATTAGGCCATATTTCCTCGATAACTCTCCATGGCCTTGATCTTCATATTTGGTTTAGCTTTCACTTATCAAATAGATGGCATGCTATCTAATGAGCATTTGCTGCAGAGTTTTTAAGTAGCTTGGGGTGGAGGTGCTCCGTGCCTTCGATTGTCTTCGTTGCAAAAGTGTTGCCATTAGGGAGTGGGGATGCATGTATTCTAAAGTTACACAACTCTTCCTTACAACGTGTTATGTACCTTTTGTTATGATTCCTAATAAACCTCACCAAAAAAAAAAAAAAATAATCTTTCTTGCACCATGTAATCTACAAACACCTCAAGAAAGGCCTATTTATCAAGGAAAAATGTCCCACTCTTGCAATTTGATGTTCCCATCTGGCTCAGGTTCCCAGCACCTATCATGGTACATTTTAGCATGAACCTCGTCAGTTTCCCCATTCATCATGCAGTCAAATAGCTCATCCTCCAGCATCATGCACTTATCATTGTCATTACCACCCACCTTTATTATCACTATTAGAAACTGCCCATCTATAGTCAGAATCTTCAGAATTATACTCAACTCATTCAAATTCCCTTTCAAACTAAGGTTCTTTAATCATAATGCCCTTCCCCTAGTCTTTATAAATAACTAGGCTCTTGTATTGGTTGGGATTCATTGAGCAAGTTGTAGAGGATATGGGAATCATTGTTGGCTCACATACGGTCAGGGCTTTCTGGTTACGTCCATTATACTAGCTTTTTAGCAAGGGCCTTGTTTTGCATAATTGGCTTCTTTGCTCTTAAGCTGAATCTTGACTTCTTTTGAGCAAAAATGAATTACTACTTGTATAAGATTATTTTTTTTAGGGGATAAGGCTCTTGGTAAGTTCAACGACGAAGGGATTAGTTTTAGGCCTGCCATCCATTACCTAATTGTCCCCTACATTCAACTCATGTACATATATATCTCTTTCATACCCCAAGGTAATATTCCCTTTAACCTCAATGTCACCACCACCTTCAAAGTTGGGATTGGGATTAGAGGCCACTTACCATTCCTATGGTTTAGATTAGGAGCTTCACCAATTCCCTCATTCCATCCTCACCATAATTTGCCTAATTCACATCCCTCCCCCCATTCTCCTGATTCCCATTCCTATTTCCATTTCCATCAAGGTTCATTACTATATGATGAATTTTAGTGCGATCTTCTTCTCCTTAATATAAAACATAATTTTTTTCTTGCGCATCCCCAACCAACTATCACACATCCTTAATAAAGAACCATCACCATATATGGGCAACCTCTTCCTAGACATGTTAGGGGGTGTGACTAAAATTCAAAGAATTGAGGGGTAGGTTAAACCTTAGGTCTTGATAAAAATCATAATGCTTCCCTTGCTAAGTCAATCATTTGATATCAATCAACATCCCTTCTCTAACAATTAGCCTCATCTAATGTATACAAACATAAGATCTAACTCTAGAGACATCTCATCAAATTAAAATTTGTTTGAAATTGATTCCCTTATTTAACTGAAGCAAAACATCACATTTAAACATGCATTTCAGGCTTTCGTTGCAAACAAAACACTAATGTAGACAACATAAGACAATAAACAAGTTTGCATCAAATTCGACCTTTCTTCAAGCATCACCAAAATTTAAACCACAACATGCATTAATTTTCTTTAAAACATATTTTCCTTAAAAACCCATCAAAAAACCATATATCCATTCTAAATACTACTTCAAAGTATGCAATTTCTCTTAAATTTTGCTAACGACAAACAATCAATTAAAGACATTGTTATAACATATACATCCAAAACCTTTTCAGCCAAATTTGACCCTATTGATTTCAATTCAATTTCACAAGTCCTTTATCAAGGAAATTATAGCACTCACTCACCAAGGGTTGGCAACGATTTTTGAAAGATGATCAGCAATGTTCTACGGCTTGATTGAGAGGATATACGTGAACAAAGAGAGATGAGCAATGGGCTTTTGTTCACGAAGAAGAAGAAGGCACAAGAAAGTAGGACAGACCACTCCCTTTCTCTCTCTTATATTTTTCCTCTAGGTTGGCCTAACACAACAAGAAGAAAGAATAAATAATCTCCAAGGTTGACTTGGGGTTTTTTTTTTTTTTTCAAATAGAGCTATTTCAGTTAACATTTTGTTCCGGTCAAAGATTTTGCTCAAGCATTATCATAATTGACATAATTTATAAATTGAAGGATGAGAAACCTAATGAGTAGTTTTGTTATTAGCTAATACCTCAAAGGCACTAATGTTAAAAATCCATTTTATTATTCTTAGGGTGCCTTACTAGAAGTTGAAGCGTTCGGAAGTGAAATTGGTGTCGTGTAGACCTCTCGGGTAGGCTCAGTCTTATTACAACGCTAGCTGTGTGCAAGTTATACTGTACATGCTAAGGTACTAGAATATTATACCTATTGTTTTCACCCACGCATGGTGTACTTCACTCGTTCTGCGATTGGCTGCCCTGCTGCTCTCCCACAAATGCTATAATTTTTCTTATTCTCTGTTAACAACTTTTTTGGATTTCTTTTTTTAAAAAACACCAAAAGCTACCACTTTTCTCATGTTTCGTGTAATGTTTACCTCAGTTGAGATATCCTTATTTTTTCCTTTCTTTTCCAAACTCAAATTCTTCAGGTTGATTTTGATTCTATTCGAATTTCTCATCTCAAAACCCTAAATCCTATCAATTTTCTCATCTACATCACTTTGCAATATGCATGGAGCTATTATTGCTTCTACTCTTAATAAAGGTTTGCCAATTTTGTAAGCAACTGAGATCAATCTTTGCCTATTTCGCAATCTAATGTAGATATACTAGTAGCATCTGTTGAGCTAATTATAGATCAAGGTATATAAATCGCATTTTTAGCATTTTAAAACCTTCCTCACATTTGGTGCTCTAAGAACAATGTCGTTGCTCCACAAATCTTATAAATAGAATTGGAGTATTTGTTTGCTTCTAGTTTTAGTGGGTGAATTTGGTTTGTTATTGATTACATTGAAGTATTCTAAGTTGTCTTATAAAACTTATTGAATTGGATTATTATTGTTTAAAATGTTTTTGATTTAATGTTTTAATATTCAATTTCTTCATAATGGATGCTAATATTGAGCTACGTTCGTTAATGATTAGGAAATTTTATTAGAGTTTACTTATGATAGTGTTTCTTAGTCTTATGTATAAATAAGACTAATGTATAATGAGATTACACTAGACTATGAGCCAACAAACACTAAAACATGTTAGAGTATTTAAGCACTCAAAACTTTAAATAGTAGATGTGACTGGTAAAGAACACTTAAATATTTATATAAAATTAGTTTACTATGTGCTATTTCTGCATGCCTTTACTTACAAAGTTTAGATGTGTTATGTGTTTATATTTGGTGTTGCTCTGTTTTTATCTTAGAGCAATGTGTAAATAGCAACCTACAGACAAAGTTGCACCATCTTCATGTGAAACTTTTGTGGTGCAAGAATTAAAGGACTCATAGTAGCTAGGTAGAAGGTTAAGTCACAAGATGAAGTTATTGAGCTTTATGGTGAATATGCCTATAGGATTTGTTTTGTTGTCAGGCTTGGTAAAGTGAAGTATAAATGGAGGAGTAGCATTGTTAGAGAGAGAAATGTACTTCTCTACTCAAGGATTTAAGAGAATCCCACTGAAGAAAGGCACTAGTTACTCACAGCAAAACACTCAAAGTAATAGCAATATAAAGGGCATCTTTCCTCTTGATAAGAATGATGATTGGGTTTGCACTCATCATGTGATGTAGCACAACTATTGTTTTTTATCGAGTGATGAAGTCCACTTGCATCGATTTCATATAAAGATGGAAAACCCTCGTATTAAGTAGTTTTCAAAAAAAAGAGGAAGATGGGTCTTAAACCATCCCAAGTTTATTGGGTTTTGCAAAATGAAACATTAGGATCCATTTCTCTTGATTTTTCTCAAATAGATGTTTGCAACAATCTAGTTAAAAGGGGTAGAAGGAATTTGGAAGATGGTGACGCACAACATGGTAGATACCTTTAAAGGTAGTGCTCAAAAAGAGAATGATTTTTTCTACTGTACTTAGATAGCAAGATCATTTGGTTATCTTTTTTTAGATTTGGTGTTATATTAGTGTTCGAAACTACCTTTAAAGGTAGTGCTCGAAAAGAGAATGATTTGTGCCCATTTGTTAGTATGAACCACCATGCAAAAAAGTGAGGGTCGACTGTGTGTTTTTTACAATTGTGAAATTCTAGAGTTGTTGTTCAATACTTTCCTTAGAGCAATGGATGATATAGCTCCAAAGATAATAATGATCGATTAAGCCTTTTTAATGGCTACTGCAATAACTGAAGTGTTTTTAACTACTCATCATAGGCTTTGTGGTTGGCACATTTAAGAGAAATCTAAGTGTCATATTAATCATTTGAGGATGCTGCCTGGTTTCGTCAACAAATTTGAGCACATTCTGTTTATATGTGGCGTAATATCTGAGTTTAAGCAATGTTGGATGAGGTAACAAACACTAAACACATTATTACTATTCGCTAAAATTAAAGCTATTGTAAACTAATTTCTCTGCTTTCCACCTTCTTTTGTAGTTTACTAGCTAATTACAATTATGCTGAGCATCCATGGTTGTTAAGACTGTACCACATCAAGGAAAAGAGGTATCCTCCATTTTCTAAGGATCACTTTTCCGGAGGAGTTTTGTCTTCTCAAAGGAGTGAGAGCACAAATTCATCACTGTTAAGGTGGTTTAATAAACATGCTATTTTATTTGATTTTTACAATATCTTCTCTGATGTTATGAGTGAATGGAGATCAAAAGAGAAAAAAGATAATGTGCAGAACAAGGAAGGCTACCGTGATATATATTTATCTCAAGTGAGCATTTTACAGCAAGCTATTAGGATCTACACCATCAACATGTACAAAGTTTTTAAAGTTGAATATGTGAAGAGACAAGGTTAAGACTATGTGAGTTCTATCCAAAATGAGAGGACAACTGAGTTTGTGTACTTTGTATTTGAGAAATGATATGGGAAGGACTTTGAGTTTTGTGTTAGATTTGATGCCAAGGATCATACCATCTTTTGTGATTGCAAAAATATAGTGAAGTTGGGATAGTATGCTATCATGCTTTACAAATTTATAATGTTCATTATGTTAGCAAATACATGACAAGTGCATAGAAAAGAGGTAGACAAGAGTTGCAAGGCCTGAGGTAGATATTCAAGTGACCTATGTGAATTGCAATATTTTACTCCCATCATAAATATGGAGAGCATAAATGCTTAAAACCTTTGAGTGTCTGCTATTATCTAGTGGGCAAAATGTGAAAACAAGGGAGATTTAAGAAGAAATGTTCAAGAAACTTAAGCAAGATATGGAATAAGAGATTAATTATGTGTATGCATTTGATGTGGAAGAGCCAAGAAGGGACAATAATGTGGTAATTCGGAATCCTATTGGCTAGGGGAAAAAAAGGAGAAAGAAATGCGAGACCAAAAAGCAATTTGGAGAAGATTGTTAGAAGAGCAAAGTCGAGGAAAGTCAACTCTACTGCAAAAAAAAAGAGATAATGTTCAAGCACAGTAGGTAAGAAGTACACATTTTAATTTATAGACTTTTAAAGTTTCATCTTTATTAGTTGTTGTGTAATTCTTTCATAAGTTATTTTTTTCGTTAAATTTGTAGTGTCATGAAGCTTCATGGAGCAATATAATGTCAAGTATGGGTAAAATGTATCAAATTTTTAGGTTGATCAAATTACAAGCACAAGGAATACTAATCTTGCTATTGATTTAAATGTTTTTTAGACATTTTTTAAAACGGATATGTGTTTCATTTATGGTTCTCTTTTGCAATATTGTTTTTGAACAACTATGAATGGAATTGGATAGCCTTCTAGTATTTGTCATATGGAAGCTTAGAGATTAATATCGTTATATTTTGTGAAGCGAAAATATTTGAGTTGTTACCTTTATAAATTTATACTCATTTTAGTGAAGGACTTGGGTGATGTTTAGTTAAAAACAATAACATTTAGTGTATATGAACAACATTTAGTGTTATTTTTAGGATGGTATAGTTTTCAAAAATCAGTCTAGGATAATACACAGTTTAGTGTAAAATAGATTAGAGCTTAGCATAATACTGAATAACACACAGTGCTAGGAAGGATTGGATACTTTTCAATACTTAGTGCAGGATAAGGTGGAGTTTAGTGTGAATAGAATAGTATTTAGTGTAATACTGAACAACAATTAGTGTCAAGTAAGATTTGATAGTTTTCAATAATTAGTTTTGGGCTGATTAGCTCGTAGTGTTAGTGCTTTATGGGATGATTTCTAATAATTAGGGTATAATAAGATTTAGTTCAATGTATAATCGAGTAGTAGCTTATAATGCAAGTCTTAGGTAAGATTACTTTTATATAACTTATAATGAGAGTAATTTACAATGATTTTTAAGTCCAAGCTACCCTTAACATTAAAATAATCATTTGTCTCACTCTCAACAACAACAAAAATAACAACTCCTAGTATGATCCCGCTTTTGTGGGATCTGAGGAGATCTAGATGTAAGCAACTTTACCTCCACATATATTTTTTATTGTAGAGAGGCCAATTCCAATAGACAAATAAATAAATTTAAGAGAAAATATTTTTGAAGTTAAAAATCATTTAAAAGACAAAAGATAATTAACATCAGAACAAAAGACTTCAAATAACAGTAATTGTAGGAGCAACAGAGCAGACGAATTGTACATACCTTAAGTAACAAGCAGCAGCATAATAATAACCTGAACAAGCACAGTCTGCAACTTAAACACTTAAACTTCAACACTTAGAGGTGGGGGAATAATAACTCAGTTTTGCCGAGGGTACTCCTGACATACAAAATACAGCCAACACAAGATAACATAATAGCCAGTACAACACGTCAGGTATCCCACCATTTAAGAGCCAAAAGGAGTTCCAAGAAGCTAACTATCCATGGTCTAAAACTTTAATCCTACGCCTCCATAAACTCTTGTCCTTAGCTATGTCCTCCGCTAGCTGTAAACATTTCAAATCACGTCCAATCAACTCATCCTAAATTTTCTTAGGTCGTCATCTGCCTCTTCTACATTTTGGGAAGTTAATCAACTCATATCTTCTCACAGGTGCTTCCACACTACTCTTTATATGACCAAACCATCTAATTAAGTTCACTCTTTATTATCTTATCTTCTAGGGGTGCCACTTTTACTTTGATTCTAATAACCTCATTCCTTATCCTGTCCAATCTCTTATGACCGCATATCCACCGAATACTCTCATCTCTGCTACCCGCAGCTTATGGACTAGGTTTCTTTCTATTGCCCAGCGCTCAAAGCCATATAATAGTGCTAATCTAACTATCATACGATGAACTATATATCTTGAAATAGATATCATTGTCATATGAATATTGTTTGGGAACCTTTGTATTTTGAAACAAGCTGAATTTTTAATGTTCCCATTGTTATACTCATCATTTTCACTTTAATGTGTAGATAATAACATGCTCTTAAAATTTTGAACATTAGAATGATAAAATAAAAACAACTAAGTTGCATTGTACAAATAAGAGTTCCCTTTGAGACTAAAAAAAGGGGGCAGGGGACAAACAGTAAAAAAAAAAGATAGTTTACATTAAAGACAATATTAAATTATGTACAATATTTTAGTGTGTCATATACTACACTTTTAATGTTCATAATCGGCAATATTCAGGGGACTATGACATACATTACAATATTTTTTCCAAAAATTATCTATTAGCTAAATCTTGAGCCAATAATTATACAATCCAAAAATTGGCTACAGAATCCAAAACAGGTCAGGATCACTCTTATCCTTAGCACTAGCACATCCAGCCAAAATCAAGCGATATCTACAACATCAAAATTAATACTAACTAGTAATTTTGTCCAAAAATGTACATCATGGAATCATATTGAAAATTCTTATCAATCCAAGTACTTGGACTAGCAACAAGAGCATTTACAACTTGAAGTTCATGAAAAATTTTAGCTCTCTTCAACAACCCGTGCCTTTCTTTGTTTACCTTGTTCATAAGATGTCATGGCAATATCTAACTCATGGAGCATTAAGCTTTGATTTCTACTAAAATAGAAACCAAAATTATGAAAAGGTATACAAAAATGTTAAAACAACATAAATGTCTTTGTTTATAAGGAACTTACATCCTTAGATTTGAATCCACATTTCCACCTCTTTTGCCCCTCTGCAAAGTAGGTCTCTACATGCCTCATTAAAGAGATCCCACAATCTATAAAATTGGTATTGTCCTCCATCCCATCTTTAAATGAGTTGGCTCAAATTCCCAAATTTCGATGATTGTGTTGTTCCAAGAATTTGAAGACACAATAGTGCTGAGAATCAAGATGAAAGTGATAGAATGTTTACTTTAAATGTTTTCAAACATTGCAATTATAGAAGAGGGAAAAAATATAAGAAGCTGCCATTTCTTCAAGGGAAGGACCATAACTCTCTTTCTATGCCCTTGTAGTCATCAAGTTGTCAATGAAATCTTATGTTTTGTCTCTTAGATTAAAGCAATAAAAGAAAAAAGTGCTCTCTATAGCATATTATACCCAAAATCTATCTTAAAATAGAACGTTTGTATTAAATAGAATTAAAGAGCATACTTATCTAGTCAATTCAGTGTAGGATATTGTTTTGTGTCAAATAGAATAGTGTTTAGTAATGGTGTAAGTTAAGGTAACGTTTGGTGTAGCATAGGGTAATGTCTAGTACAGTATAGGGTAATGTTTAACTTATTCCTTTCCATTTTAGTTTATCTGTTACTATAGGCTAAATTAATGTGTATGCTAATTGGGATGGCACAAATAACAAGAAAGAGAATTTTAATCGAGTTTACCAAGCTCACTTTGTTTATACACAGTTGCATCTCGTCAACTCTACATCCAAAGTTGCTTGAATTATGACTATCACTGAGCCATTGATGGGGGTAGCTTTCAAAGCTACTCGCAATCTGCAAAGTAAGAATATATATATATATATATATGATATATATAGATATATATATATATATAATATATAATATATATATATATATATATATAGATATATATATATAATGTATAATATATGTATGTAGGTATGTAAGTATGTGTGTGTTTGTGTGTGTGTGTATATATATGTATGTATGTATTATAGTAATATATGTATGTATGTAGGTATATGATATGTGTGTGTATATATATGTGTGTATATATATAATATATATCTATATATTATATCTATATATATATATATATAGATATATATATAATATATATATGCATATATATACATATATATATATGTGTGTGTACATACATATATACATCTATATATATATATATATTATATGTGGTGTGTGTGTGTGTGTGTGTGTATATTATATAAATGATGCATGTATGTATGCATATTGTGTGTGTGTATACATATATATATATATATATATATAATATATATAGATATATTATATATATATATATGTATATAATATATAGGGGTGGGCAACGAACTAGGTACCTATTGGGCTAAGCAGTCAGCTCTTTTAAAATATGGCTAATTAAGGGTTGGGTCAATAATGGATTGGGCCAATAATGAGCCAGCCCATTAAGACATATTAACGGGTTGGACCGGGTTGGCCCATTAATGACCCGTTTATTGACCCATTATTTTTTTTAACCTAATTGACACACTAGTTTACATGTTCCAATTAGTTAAACTTATTATTAACACTTTGTACATAACAATAATTATTATACACTGTTTTTTTACGCAAGTTTGTTCCGTTTTTAAATGAGCCCAAAGCGGGTCGCCCATGGAACGACCCAGCTTGTCTCGTTTATTAGCTTGGTTGTATTTTCTAGCTTTAAACTTGGACTAGTTTAGTTTGGTTGGAAAATTACAAAGACACTTCTCAGGTGATAATAGGTGGGTCATAAGCGAGTCAGGTTCATTTAGCCCATAACCCAGCCCAACCCATTAACAAATGTGCTAGGCCCAACCTAACCCGTTTAGTTAATGGGTTGGCCCAATCCAGCCCAACCCAACCTGTTGCCCACCTCGATATATATATGTATGTATATGTATATGTATATGTATATGTATATGTGTGTGTGTGTGTGTGTGTGTGTGTGTATATATATATATTTTATATATATATATTAACATATGTATAATGTATGTATATATGTCGTATATATATTTATACATATATATATATATAAGAAAAATATATATATATATATATATATATATATATTATATATTATATGTACACACACACACACACACACACATATATATATATGCACACATATACATATACATATACATATATATATGTGTGTGTGTGTGTGTGTCCTAAAAGAAAGATTGTACATATTTATCTTTAAAGAATAGTAAATAAACTAAATACCACAGAAGCACCCATGGGAATAAAAAACTAGGACACAGATGAGGTATTTTTGTGGATTTCTATGTTACTTAAGATCGCACACTAGATGAGACAACATTAGAGCCAATAAGACATCGAGGCTCAAGGGATTGAAGATCAAATTTGTTACCTATGTACCCCCAAGCATCAAACATCTATTCACTAAAATTTAAGATAAAACAAAAACAAATAGTACGTAAATGAATTAAAAATAGAAAATGCAAAAAGGCATACATGGTAATGTAGTGTTTAATGTATGACATGGTAATTTTTAGTGTAGCATGTATGGGTTGTTGTCTAATGTTTGGCTATTAATTTCAGTTTTATATTAACAATTCATGCTACTGTCTTTTTTATATTGAATGTAGAGGATTTCATACCTTACCAGGAATGAGAGAAAACACATGATTAGCAATCAATCTCTCCCTTTGAGATATTACTAGACCAAAAGCATAGGGGTAATTGTTTCGCTTTTTTGCTAGGTTGCTTCTTGATTTCAAGTTCTCCAGAAACAGTAACACACTCAAGGTTGCCCTTTACATGATCTTTTATGTTGCATTCTTTTTCAGCTCTGCCATCATCTTGCAGATTTTGCGCGTTCTTAGCTTTGTTATGGTAATCATCTTGCACATTTTTCATTTGAGTATTTGGCACAATTTGAGGATTTTATGTTAAAGTAACGTTGTGCACCATCACGATCATCATGACCACCCTCTATAGCATGTGTCGATTGATTGATGTTAGCGTCAACCATGGGACTCTAAGAATCAAGATGCAATGAGAAAGAAGGCATTGTTGGATCTTTTGTTTTTATTTTCTTACTCGTGCTCTCATTTCCTTTTGCCTTTCTTTCTCTAATTCTGTCATTACTTCTATGACTTGGTTCCAATATCCTTCATCATGCCTATATAGAGGAATTTCATCTTCTTTTGGTGTAGAATCATTTTCCTTCGACTCATGCTTATTATCAAAGTCATATAAGGAAGAATGCTCTAAGTTTGTTTCACAAAATCCAGAAAACATATTGACGGCTAACTCGTAAATTTTGTGAAATAACACGTTGTTTCGATACTTTTTAGACATATACGCCATATAACTCCGCAATTTGGTGCAAGAATATATGTAGTTTTTTTACTGTGTTACCATACCCTTAAAATCTTGTTGCACACATGAATTGTAATTTAAAAGTTTAAAACGAAGTGCAGAACATTTTTAAAATACTTATTGTAAATAGCCTTCAAACCTCAAATTTAGACAAAATTTGTTTGGCATGTTCAAGTTGCTTACTAGGAAGGAGTTGGTGTTTTGTTGATACTATATGCCTCTGCTGATACACACTGGGAGTTAGAACTGTAAACATGGGGATCAATGTGCAATAGATTTTGAAAGTACAAATTATAAATAATCTTCTAACCTCAAATCCAAACAAAATTTGTTTGGCATGTTCACGTTGCTTGCTAGGATGGAGTTTTTGTTCTGTTGATACGATATGTCTCTACTGTTGCACACAAGGAGTCAGAAAAGTAAACGGCGGATCAATATGACCCTTGCCAAAGCCAACAGTCTTGTACTCCTCATCTTTTCCTTTTTTTTTTTTGGCTTTCTCTTTTGTCCTTCCAATAATAGTAGGGAAATGTCTTTCAGCAGTTCTTTTATTATTGAACACTAACCTGTCTAAGTATAACATTTGATAAAATCATGAAATTGAATAATAGTTAAAAATATCAAATGTACAAGAAACAAACTAGATAGGAGTTGTGTCAAGTAGGCCTACAATGAATGTCTTATGTCTCTTGCATTTGATCATTACTTGAGTCTAAACCTAAATTGCCTCAATGTAAACTAGACAAGTGAATCACCAACTTGGTACTAACTTGCACTAAATATATTCTATGGAATAGTAAATATTGTTTCATCATACTCTAAACACTATTCTATTGTACACTAAACACTATTATATTCTTTATTGACCATTTTATGTTCTTACAACACTTTCCGTTTTTTTCCTGTAGGTATATTCTATTGTACAGCTTCCTAATTATTTTCTATGATCTTTTCAACACTTTCTTAGTTTTCTTTTTTAATTGTTCTATTATATAGTAAATAGTATTGTATTCTATGTTCAAAGAATGGAGGGGGGAAAGCGCTATAAGTATCTAAAAAAATAAAACTCAACAGATTAGTGATATCCAAAGCTATATAAGACCATTTATCACATAGATTACAACTCAAACCAAATATAATAACATAACTCTACAAAATACAAACACGTCCCATTGCTTCTATGTTGAATACTATGATATATCTAGCATTATTCAGTAAATTCTTTAAAACAATACATAAATTCAGTAATTTTATGTTGGTGCAGTTTAGTTCTCATGTTAGTGAAAATTAAAATAGGCTTTAGTGATATTATACTTAAGTTTAACACTACAGCTATTTTGATATTCATTAGTTCGCATCACCAAAAATAGTTTAAAACTACAATTTTCTATATTGAAGACTATAACAAATCTAGAACTACAAGTAAATTCATTAAGATAATGCATAAATTTAGTAATTTTATTCTGGTATGGTTTAGTTATCATTTTAGTCAAATTAAAATAGGTTGTGATAATCTACTGAAATTTAAATGTATAATCTTATTTGGTGTTCATTAGTTCACATTTTGACGTTGTTTATTTTTTACTTTAGGGAACATTAACATAAGTTCATCAAACAAATGTATAAAAATAGTAATCATAATTTGAACATCTAATGTAGTTAACTTACCTCCAAAAATATTATTGGACCTTCAAAGAATTGGGAGTGTCTTTTATCTTTTTTCTTGTAACATTAACTAAGGAATCCAACATGTATTGGGACCAATTCTACAAGGAAATTTTCAAAGAGATTGCTTAGGTTCTTCAAGATCATGATAGAACAATGATTTTGTTGATGACCATGGAAGAACATTGCCACCATATATACAATAAAATTTCTCTTGAACCGATCAGTACCATCTTGTTGTTGTAGAATGCAATCTGGCATTTCAGAAAGCAAAGGCGTCCCACCCTATAAATTCCAATTTGCCCTCAGGTCATGTAGAACCAATTCAAAGTCATCACCATCGCATTCGTTCCCAACTTCAACTATGTTACGGCCTCTAACTCGTAATGTAAAGGTCAAATTTGCATCCATTACAGTTATGTGAATCTCTTTCTTCTCAGGCAAGCATAAGTGAACTGCATATGGTACAACTCGACCTGGCAATCATGCAACAAATTTTTCATATATTTTTGGCATTTCAAAAATATAAAAAACCTCCAAAGCCCATATATCTTACTACTTTCATATGAGATAATTAAATCTTTCATGCATATATGAAAAACCACCAGGAGACATTCTTGTAGCAAAATACTTTTCATAAATCTTCCCATTTTATACTTTTTTCTTTTAGCCTTTCTTTTTTTCTCCTTTATGTTGGTTACTTTAACAGCCTTATGTGCCTTTATTGGTTTTGCTTCTATTTCTTCTTCCTTTTTTTTCCTATTTGTTTCCATCTTTTTGTTAGTTTCCCTTTCACCTGTTTCTTCTCTTCATCACTTGAAATGAGAAGTCCTAGAGGCCTTCTAACATTTGCCTGCGTTTTATAATTTTTAGTAATTTTGGTGTTTTTTTTTTTTTGTCTTCTTCACTCTGACTCTCTTTTTCATGATTTGATTGCTGCTCATGACAGAGTTCTAGTTCTCATTCTCCCTCTCTATCCTCATTATGACTTTTAATAGCTCTACACTATGGGGAGACTATAATAATTTTGGGACCTCTGGGTGATGTTCCTGGTGTTAGAGTTGTGTTAGAAGGTTTTGGATGAGAGTTTTGCATTCCAGGGTTATCTTCTTTGGTTTGTTTCACTTCTTTATGACTTGAATGTTACTTTGCACAAATTGGAGGTTATGTGTAACACCCCGAGTGTGGCTTAAAAGGATCAAAGTGACTACTTATATCACCAAAGGTGCACTTTTTTTTTCGAGAAGCCCACTCTTAAGAACTCTATAGTTAAGCGTGCTTGCTGTGGAGCAATCTTGGGAAGGGTGACCTCCTGGGAAGTGTCCCAGGCAACATGTGAGCGAGAACGAAGCATGCCGGAAAGACTTGTGATGATTTGTGGGGCCAGTGGATGGTTCTTGCAGCCGTTATTGGTAAGACCCGTGACGGAGAGGGGTCGGCGCGTGACATTATGTTACTCCCCCTTTATCCTCATTGTGATTCTAAAGATTTTCACACTTTGGAAAGTATGTAATAGATTTGTGTCCTCTCGGCGATCTTCTTATTATTAAAGCTATCTTAGAAGCTTTTGGAGGGTAATTTTGCAGCTCAGAGGCACTCTCTTTTATCAATTTATTCAGTGTCAGCATGTTGATCTTGATTAGATGGTGCTACAGTTTTGTGAGCACTTAGTGATCTTCTCGAGCTTAAAGGTGGCTTATTCCTTCTTTTGTAGACAATTTGGTTAAGTCTTTTCCATTTTACTTCTCCGATAGTAGATTCATGTTCCTTACTCTTGAAACTGAAGTTCTTTGAATATGGAAAATATACGCATAAGGTAGTAACTTTAGACTTTGAATATGATAAGTTTTATAACTAAAAGGTTTTTTTGATGTACACAACACTTTGATTTAGATCAGTTACAACAACTTCGATCACCTTGTT
>JAKOGI010003548.1:0-49780 GCA_029747015.1 Carnegiea gigantea | reverse complement strand
ATTGGATAGTATTGATCAGAATAATGTACTAGTCTTATCTAAATTAGATGCATGAACTTTTATGGTACACTCCTAACTTCATTTCTAGACATGTTTTATGAGAATCGTGTGTGTTTACATGTGCACGTTTTCGTTGATAAGCTTGTTTAATTTTAAATGCTTATGATCATTTTATATGTTAGAATCTTATTTGCCGACACAGGATTATATATCAAGAGTTTATATAAACATGGAAATCGAAGAGTCCAACGAACTCGATGGATGGTAAGTACACAAACATGTCGACTCTTTTTTTGTGACGTCTTTTAATTTCTTAAATCATGTTCACATGTAGGTTTGCTAGCCATGGATACATAAAGAAACTTCTTGATTGGACCCAAAGAAAAAGATATGAAGTCATCCAATTAGAGACGTTATTAACTGCAAAAAAAATACAGTTGAATGAGTACTCTATGGTGTCTATTGTATGATATCTTCCTTCCTATCTTAACTACAACTTCCAAATATATAAACCTTCTTATGTTAACTACCATTCGAATTTCCACACAGGTTATCCATTTTCACATTTGTGCACGTGTGTTGCATATAAACACATATGGTCCACTTTGGTATGAGTCATGTTCACGATGTAAAAAGAAAGTTGTTGCCTCTTTATGCATTGGCTGTAGCGCATGAATTGATTCACCTATACTGAGGTAAGTAAAAGCTTAACAACTATTCCTTCTAAAATATCATATTATTTTCTATTTTGGAAAGAAGTACTGAAATGTGATAATTGATATGGGTAAGCACCAAAATGTTCACAGTATTTGATGAACACGCTCAATCCATTCTTCGTTGTCCAACATCCGATCTTAAATAGCCTTGCTATTGAGGTGATGATGCATCCATGTATTATATTTTACTTAGTTTTTAAACCATGATAGTCATAAACTAATTTTATTTTACTGAGGATCAAACTATTAGGACAAATAAGCTGAATACATATTTAAGTACGATCATTATGGATGCTTTCATATTTGTCATTTCAATTCCTAATCATTCAGCTAAATAACCAAAGTTTGATTTCATATGTCATGTGACGAGGGAGAGAGAATCTTACTATTTGATCAATCCTCTCAAATACAATAATGATGATCCAAAAAAATATCAGGATTCGAGGAGGACCTCACATATGCACTTGTGGGCCAGGCCATAGGGACCATCCTCATCCGTTTCGGATCCTAAGATCCCTATTCATGGGCCCAGCATCGGAAACCGCCCAATGACCTATTAGGGAAGTATTCTGTATGGTGTTACGATTGTGCCCATGGCCACAGGGGCGATAAATGCCCCCACCCACCTTGGGATGGGGGATCACTTTTTTTGAAATATTCTGGTATACAGGAAAAGCATTTTTTTGGTTTTGTCTTCTCTTGAGACCCGTCTTGACCTGACCGTCGAAAAGACGTTCCCTGGATCCCAATTTGGGGTTGCCCGTTTTTGCAGGTTCAACGTTCGAAGAACGGATGGTCGACCGTGCAATTCGTGCCATCACGTAAGTCCGCTCTCATCTCATGTCATCCTCGGAGAGACCAAAAAACACGGGAACAAATGACAATGAGATGAACCCTTTTGATTTGGATTCTTAGTTTTGTTAGTCACATTATATTAGTGAATAATGATTACGTTTACATGAAATTTGATTATTTTTCGTTGAATGTCGGTATTTATTTTTGTACTTTCTCTAACATTGCTTGTAGTACTTTCTTTTTTCTATGAACTCTATATTTTATGGCATATTTTTTTTATCAATGCACATTTTGTTTTTTATTATCTAGACACCCGTGCACAAGTATGGGCAAAAACTCGTATTTGCCAATTTTCAATAATAAAGGGCTGTGGTGCCAACAAAGTACTGCAGAAGTACAACAGGCAGACAACGCAATTGTTAGTTGTTACACAAGAAACGCTAGAAAAAGAAAAGGCCAAGCAAGCCCACCGGCCCTTTTCCACCGACGCCGTCTCATTGACACCTTCATCTCCATCTGCGTCGACGGTATCCTGGAGGAGAGAGAAAGGGCTGGGCGTCTCTCCCACCCTCTCTTGCGCCCCCCCCTCTCTCTCTCTCTCTCTCTCTCATAGCCCAGATCTCGCCTTCCCGATTCTCCGGATCAAGCGCCAAAAGATTCGATCCCATTCAGAATCAATTCATCAGATCGAGGAGCGTTGATGGCGGGCGCATCGAGTTCAAGGCGACTGAGGGAGCTTCAATCGCAAGCGGGCAACAAGATGTGCGTGGACTGCTCCCAGAAGAACCCACAATGGGCGTCGGTGTCATACGGCATCTTCATGTGCTTGGAGTGCTCCGGCAAGCACCGTGGTCTGGGCGTCCACGTCAGCTTCGTGCGATCGGTGACCATGGACTCTTGGTCCGAGATCCAGCTAAAGAAGATGGAAGCCGGCGGCAACGACAAGCTCAACGCCTTCCTTGCCCAGTATGGCATCCCCAGAGAGACTGACATCGTCGCCAAGTACAACTCCAACGCTGCCTCCATCTACCGCGATCGCATCTCCGCCCTTGCTGAGGGCCGCTCATGGCCGGACCCTCCTGTGGTCAAGGAATCTCTCGGTGCTTTTAATTACAGGAAACCCCCCTCGAACTCGACTGGGGTTGGTAAGATTAGTGGTGGTGGGGGTTGGGATAGTTGGGATAATGATGGCGATTCATTTCGATCTTCTCCGAATACGGCTACTGGTAGCGGTGGATATGGTGTGAGAAGGAATCAATCTGCGGGAGAGTTTAGGTACAGTAATGGGACCGCAAATCATGGACCTACTAAGTCGGGATCATCTGGGGATATATATACCAGGGCACAATTGGAGGCCTCTGCTGCGAACAAGGATAGCTTTTTTGCTAGAAAGTTGGCGGAGAATGAGTCTAGACCGGAGGGAGTGCCCCCTTCTCAAGGAGGGAAGTATGTTGGGTTTGGATCGAACCCCAGCCTTATGCCCAGGAACAATAATTCTCAGGGAGATGTGTTTTCTGTTCTTACTCAGGTTGGTTGTGCTTTTGTTTGGTTTTTCGGGGGGTTGCTTGATTGGTTGAAATGTTGTCTGTAACGAGTTGTGTGTTTTGATGTTTTTGATCAGGGTATTGGGAAGTTGTCTGTGGTTGCTCAGTCGGCGGCTAGTGTTGTCCAAGCTGGCACTAGGGAGATCACTTCCAAGGTATTGATTTCCCCCCCCCCCCTCTTGCATGATTTCTCAAATGAAAGGTGCATGGTTGTTGATTATTGCTGTGATCCTTGTGGTTAACTGATTGGAATTGGACCTTCATTATCAATTTAGTTTTCCTTGTAATCATGTGCCCTAATAATTGTTGTTACATTTGTTAATATGCTTGATGATGTTTCAGGTTGGATCTATTTTTCTTTTTTCTTTTATTTATGTTTTTATTTGCCTGACTTCGGGTGTTAATAAATATGGATTATCGAAGTCTAAATCCATGCCCCGTACTCCTCCTTTGTTGGATTTATGGGGTTATATACAGCATGCTTAACCCGTGAATTACAGAGAGGTTATTTTCCTTGGACATTAGATTACAGAATGTTTTGTGTGCCTTCTACTCCAAATTTTGTGAGGTAATTGGTTATGGTCCACTATAATCCAAGCTGAAAAAAGTTGTCATAGAGTAACTTTCCAGCTGTTTGGACGATTGGACAGTGTTAGATAATGGATTGATATTTAAAGAACTAGAGTAATCTGGAGTGTCTATTCACTTATTCGCTGACTTCCCACTTTCATATTGGCCGTATGTCGGTAAATCAAAGCTACAAGGTCTTTAGCTGGTTTGGATCTAGATATATGTGAAGCTTCAAGAGTTTCTAGGCCATTCTGTAGGCTACCCTGAAGGGTACGAAAATTCGGAGTTGCAAATTTCTATGGTTTCTATTTTGTTCATATATGTTTCTGATTGCCTATGTGTATCAGTTTTCACATATTAAGGTTGGGTTATTGGATGTGCCCTGGACTGACTTGAGCACTGGAATGCCCACTGAAAGTATGATAACTATTTGGTCACCTTTTTGTTTTTTTTTCCCCGCACTCTTTCATGTACCTTAAAAGTTGTCACAGTTTTCCACGTGCTGCATGCGACTGAAGATGGTGTGAAGAATATGCTGCTACCATCCCTATAAGGGTTTTACAAGGTGCTAATCATGCTCTCCTCTGATAAAAGGAATCGTACCATGTTGCAAGGTCTATACTTTAAGTGCTTGGCGATTGGATTTATATTTTGTTCTTGATCAATTTCTCTTACCTACGTCTTTTATTTAGACAAATCTGGAAAACATCATTGTATATCTCTGCCCTTCTGTCCTGTTGCATTTAGGCTTCTTTGTGTTGCTGTTGAAATAAGGAAATGACTGGAGGCTGTTTGTTCCCTTGAAGTGAATTGTTTGTTGGAGATGAAGATTGCTGCTTCCGGCGTAAATTAATATGAAAGTCCTTTGTTTATCAACTTGGAAAAAGTTTATGTTGCTTTTTCGTCCGAGTTGGCCTGGTACACTGCCATGTATTCTGAGGAGAAGTGGGGGTCCCAGGATGCGAACATGTATGAGATGGAATGTGCTGATGCCTTAGTCTGGTTCTGATTCCTGGTAAAAATACCTGCTCATCTGTTTGCTTTCTCGGGCGGCTGTGAGCATATACTGAAGATGAAGGCTCAATAAGCAGAAACCTGACAAAATCTTTGTTGAAATGTGACCAGATGGTGATAGTGTAATGTATTTGCCTTGTTAGGCTTAGTGGGGATTGCACTTTGAGGTTGTAGATTAAGTTTGACTGCTGCTCTTCCTATAGGAAAGTGCCATACGACTGGAATTGAGATGTTTATTATATTTCCTGTCATGACTGGCTGGTTAATGGGGTAAATTAAGTGCAATAGATTTTTGAGATTCACCTAAAGGCTTGGAAGAAATTATCATTTGGGTCAACAAGTCCTCAACCTTGCGACAATGAGATAGCCTGGTGGCTGGACAGCCCTTCCATCTTTATTTTTGTCATGGCTCATCTGTGATTTCAGCTTTCTTGTTTAATATCACCTATTGTGACAGCCATATTGACAATAACTGAGATTCAAAGACCAAGGACAGCGGAATTTTTGATGTTAAGTTGAAAACAGAAATATGTGTTACTATTTTAAGGTTGGCGTTTTAGATTGCTTGCAAACTATCTTGCCCCTTGTTATAGTGTTTATGCTTCCAATTATTCAAAGTTAATCCTTCTGGCAAAAGGCTCAAAACAGCTTGGCAGCTTTCACCCTATTCCAAGTGGGCATATCTGTCAAATTTGAATCTCTAGCAACCATGAAGGAATATATTTCTGAGATAGAAGAGCTTTCAGTAGAAAGCTGTCCCTTCGGAGACCCCATGGCTTCACTATGAAGTGCATTTCTTTGAAAGGTTAACAGACCCAGAAAATGTGCAGTTTTGGGAGTGCAGTGTCACGAGTTTGATTTTACCTGTGTAAGAGGGGGATTTTGAGGTATAGCACTGGATTCTTGTGGTAATATTTTCCGTTAGAGGTTTATATAGCATCACTGGAACTGGAAATTTCCAGAGGAGAGCTTCTCCAAAATACCCAACATAGGTTTACCTTCTTGATATCAAAGTTTTCCAGGACGTGAAAGTGGATTTTCTTGGATTTTGAGCACTCGGAATCATAGTGTCATGTAAACATTGATTTTTGGTTTTTTATTGGAAACATTTTGTTCATTTCTGTTAGAGACATCTTCTCTGGAACTGTTTTCCTTTAAATTTTGTTATTCGGTATAGTAGACCATCAGCTTACTGATGAGTTAAGGTTTGCGCATATGCTTCCACATGGTATAGATTCAGTGGAAAGTATGGGGCTAAATTAGCTATCCTGTGGATGCTCCAGCCAGAGTAGGACATCTTGTGGGGTTTCTTTTGGTGAGAGGAAATCTTGTCAAAAATGAATGGAAGGTCAAAGAAGAGGAATTACGAAGTGTTATGAGCAAAACAGGGAGTTAGTCTCACTCTTCCCTCTGGTCGCCTTTTTTGTTTTTTTGTTTTTTTGTTTTTTTGGGTTGGGGGGGGGGGGGGACCTCTAATGCGGCACCTGTTGTTATGGAGATTGGGGCAATTCTTCACGCATAATTGATAAGACTCAAATTTCATAAACCACTACTTTTTTTTGGGGGGGGGGGGAATTTACGTAAGGATCCTATTCATGATGTACAAGTTGGAAAAGGATTAACATCCTATTGATGACTGTCAATAACTCTCTCAATGGCAACACTGGTTACAAGGAAAATGAGAACCCAAGAACGATATTAAAAAATAATAAACAAAGATATTAAAAAATTACATATCCACTTTTATTCCTAGGAGGTTTTGACTTCACTTAAAAGAAGCATAAGAGCGGGAAGAAGATCCCTGAATTCAGGACTCGTTAGATTCAGGCTGTGGGCTTGGACTCCTTCCTCACTACATGACTAAATGAGCTACCTTTCTTAAAAGCAAGGTGACGCGGCCCTAATATGAAGATCAAGCCAATGATGCATCAAAGTTCGGGCTTGTCCCTGTTCTGTGCCAAGATCCTTGTTCAATATCGAGATGCCAATGAACACATGGCGAGTTGTTAAATGCTCCGCAAAAAAGTCTGCCTGTCAACTGTATAATATGCTGGTATGGAATGTTTTCCTTTGTGCATTCCATGCTTGCGATTCATGTTGTGAACTTTTGTGTTGGATTTGAAATTGTGACTATTGAATGATTGAAATCATGATGTGCTCATGGACTGATCCATCATCCTCTAGTGAAGTTGTGATCTAATTCGAGACCCTGGAAGCTTGGCGGATAGGTAACTTGCATTATTAATGTGTTCTTGATGATGGCGACATTTATGTGGAATTGTGATCTGGGTAAACATGTGATGGATGATTTGGCCAGGTTCCTATCTTAGATCCAAGTCATGGTTTGAGCTGTGTTTTGTCTTCAAAAAAACTTTTCTTTTCAGACAGCTGAGCAGTCACTTTTTGCTGAAAGTTGTACCTTGGATGATTACGGGCTTGAGCAAGATACATCAATGAACTTTTCTTTTCTGTTGCACATAGTCAACAGTGAATGGTTTTTTAAATTTGGCATATCAATAGAACCCTATATGCAATTCTGGGGCTAGTCTGCGTGGGCTTTTCTTTCGGAGATATGTTCAAAGACATTTTTTTTTTCATATGTAAAATCATTAAAAAATGTTCATTTATTTGACAGGTTTGGGAGGGTGGCTACGATCATAAGGTGAATGAGACAGTTAATGTTGTCACAGCTAAGACTACAGAGATCGGGCAGAAAACATGGGGTATAGTGAAGGGGGTTATGGCAATGGCTTCTCTGAAACTTGTGGAGTACACCAGTGATGATGGAGTAGCAGGGAGAACTGGTAACCTACATCACGCTGAAAATGTGAAGAATGGATATTATCAAGAGTTTAAGAACGAATCTGGTGGACGGAACAACACTTCCAAAAATGGGCATTCTTCATCTGGCCGTCAATTTAATTCAGTAAGCTCAGGTTCTTGGGATGACTGGGACCAGATGCATGACCGGACATCAGGCTCATTTAAGGGGGGCTCATTACCCTCCCACCGTAATGATGGCTGGGCTGGCTGGGACGACCACAAAGATGATGACACGTTTGAAGATATCCGTAGGAGCTCTTCTTATGGGAAAAGCACAGGCTCTGGTCGCGATGGGAAGTCAGATGCTATGTGGGGGGAAGGCGGTTTTCTCTGAGTTTCGTCTAATTTGAGGATCCTTCCATTATTCTTGTGTTGTATTACGAAGACATTGCATTCGTGTTGAGTTGGTAGTCTTATGTACAAGAAATCACAGAACATTTCCTTGGAAGGAAACGGATATTTGTGAATTCTGCAGCCCCGTGCCGCTGCAATTGCGGCTGTTCCCAGCATTCCATGCTATATCCTTTTTCATTATTTTTTAGTTTTGTTTGAGCAATCTTGGGTCGTTTTCCTTCCCTTGTAATATTTGCTTCTCATGGACTGTTACTGGTTTATTTGTTGGCGGATCTATGCTTGAATTTCTTGAATGGTTGTCCTATCGGATAAATTATTAGATACACCCAAGAGTGCGTGCTCTAATATTCTAGTCATATATATTTTTCGGGTGTAATTTGTCATATATTTTATTTTTTAATATTTATTTACTCGTGTCTTCTGAGAGTATGTGTTCTCAAGTGTATGATATAGGTTTTGTGTTGACATTTCCAAGAGTGTGCACGACAACTTTTGGTCTACGTGTGAATAATAAACCTGGCAAACAGGTCATTCGGTTCAGGTCTAGGTTGAGTTAAGTTCGGTTCAGGTTGTGTTTAGGTTGATTAATTTCGATTCGTATTCAGGTTAAGGTCAATTTCGGTTAAGTTTGGGTTGATCGAATTTGATTTAGATTCGGGTATGGTTCAAGTGAAGTTTAGATCAAGTTCGCTTCAAGCTCGTTTGTGATGATTTAATTCGACTTAGGTTTGGGTGAAGTTTGGATTGGGTCAACTTCGTGTCAAGCTTGTTTGGGACAATTTGGGTGTGGGTCGGATCAAAGTTGTTTATGGTAGGTTTCAGTTATGAGTTCGGGTCAATTTTGGATTGAGTAGGAATCAAATCGAGTTACTTTCGGATCGCCTTGTATTTTAATTTGGTCACTTTATACGTGGTATGAGTTTGATATCTTATATGCTCATATAAGACATGGAATTTTGGATGAATTAGAGGCAGGTTATATGGCCATGAATTTCAATTGGGCTAGTTTTTAATCTCTTTCTAATTCGTCCAAGATTATATCTCAATTGGCATGGTTTTCAATCTTGCACTTAAAAAAAATAAAATCCATATCAATTTGAATTTTGGGTGGGATATAAATCCCTCCTAATTCGTCGAAGATTTAGTTTCAAGTGGTTACTCCCAAAGCATTACATCGAGAAGTAATCAAGTAGATGAACAAATAGTACTATAAATTCCCTCTCCGCAACCATCAAATCAAAGAGAAAATTAAAGAGTTGTGCCTAATCAACATAAACCATAGAATAACTTTAATTGGTTAATTCTATATTTTCATTTTTGTTATTTAA
Source organism: Carnegiea gigantea (assembly GCA_029747015.1). Classification (NCBI taxonomy): domain Eukaryota; kingdom Viridiplantae; phylum Streptophyta; class Magnoliopsida; order Caryophyllales; family Cactaceae; genus Carnegiea; species Carnegiea gigantea. The sequence continues at coordinate 40,636 of JAKOGI010003548.1, read as the reverse complement.
ACAAGTCAAATCCTTATTAAGTAATTTCTTTCCAAAATTGCAAATGCACTATTTCATTTCTTCAACGTAAGGTTTTGTCATCCGCTTTCTTCTTTCGCATCCTAAATATCAAGTAAAGTTGTGCAACTAGTATCATAACTCATTACTTTAAGTTTGAATTGGACCAGGTTAGAATCGGTCAGGTCAAACTTGGATTCAGGTCGGCTTGGGGTTAGGTCATTTGCATTCGGATTGGAATTGGTTCGGGTTTCATTCGGTTCGTGTCATTTCGGGTTCGGGTCTATATCGGATCAATAAGATTTCGGGTCAGTTTGAACTCAGTTCGGGTCATTTCAGGTTTTGAGTCAAATTGGATCAATATGGTTTCAGGTCAGTTCGATTTTGGATTGGTTCAATTTTGGATTTCGATCAAGATTGGTTCAACTTTTTGCGGATGTCGTTTTGGATCTGCTTTTGAGTCGTTCAATTCGGGCTATTCGGATCTGGTCAGCTTTGCCGAGTCTGAATTTGAATGCATGGAAAACATGAACAACATTGTCACTTGTCAGAGCCAACGTGCAATACCTTGATGAGGCGTAAGAAAAGAGTCATATGGAGCACAAAGCCGCTATTGACGGGCACGTTCAACAGAATCTCACTCAGGAGACTCAACTAGCAAGGGTCATTGACCAGAAAGCAAAGTTCTAAATATCGTGCGAGATCGATGCGAATTTTTAATTGGAATGGTGTGGTTACAAATATCTTATATAGAATCCCCCACAAGGGAAATTTAATATCTTGTTTAACATTGAAAGTTGGTTGAAGTGGTTTGACACTTGTTCCCCTTAAATAAGGTCCCTAATTCGAGTCTTGTGAATGGAGAAAATTTGTGATGAGAGAGCTCTGCCCCTTGTTGGCCAACAGTAGCTCGACTCCAGTGAAATGGAGAATCCAAGACCAAAAAAAAAAAAAAAAAAAAATTTAATATAATATATAAGAATTGAGTGTGTCAGTTGTTCTCGTGACATTTATCATCACAAATTATAAGTTATTCCAAGGAGTGCGGCTAAAGGATAATTTGGGTGGCTGTTCTTGCACATGTATCTGTCGCCTTATTCAACAAATGATGAATTTTTGTAACTCATTGATAGATTTTTTTTTTTAAACAGATGAACTTTTGTACAATCTGATGAATTTTTCTAAATGGCTAAATTCCAATAATAACTAATGAATTTTACATTAATAATGATTTGCACGATGTTATTGATGAACTTATGTGCTTATTTATGTGTTTACGATAGCAACACCTTCTTTATAAGTTCACTCAACACTTACCAATAATATTAAGTTTAATATTAGTGTGACGAATATTTTAACTTAAATACATACTAATTTTCTTAAACACATTAGCGATGCATATAAGTACTTTACTTGTTTAACAAGTATACAACCATAGAATCAAATACGTCAAATATTTTACATAAGAGTTTTGCAATAAAGTCATAAATTTTGGATGGACTAATGAATTTTATAAGGATGCTGATGAACTTTCACAAATATGTCTACGGTTTTCATTGTTCATCATTTTCCACAAATATTCATCATTGTTTTCTCTCTCTCTCCCCCCCCCCCCCCCCCCAACACATATACACCCTCACACACCCACACCCACACCCACACACACAACAACACACATACATATACATATACAAACAACAACAATAACAACAACTACTACTACTACTTCCAGTGTGGTTCCCCTTTTCGCAAGTTCTGGAAAGATCCAAATGCAGATAGTCTTACCTCTACATATATAAATGTACTTATAGAGAGATTGCTTTCAATAATGCACATAAAAAGTTTAAGAAAATATTTTGAAGTTGAAAATCAATTGGTAAATAAAGTTAACAAACATAAGACCTAATTACTTTAAATAATGTACATTAAAATGAATACCAGATGAGGGATAAGAGTTGTACTTACATTGAGCAATAAGTAGTGACATACTACTAATCTGGTAAAGAGCAGTCTACGCTTAAACCATTGGAGGTGGAAGAGTGATAATACAGATGCAATGAAGGCACTTCTTAAGCAATTAGATATGCGATAATAATAACCTTACGAAGATCAATTTACTCCCCTACATGATTGCTTCAGATGCAGGATATAATAATAGATAGCGCAACACAACAACTGTCACTACTTAAACAAAAGCCAAAGGAAGGACTAGAATCACACTACCTAGAATATGCAACTTTAACCCTAGATTTCCATAAACTTCTGTCATAGGCTATGTCCTTCATTAGTTCTATATAATTTAAATCATATTTAATCACCTCGTTCCAACTTTTTTTTGGGCCATCCTCTACATCTTCTACATTCCAAAAGGTTAATCATCTCTCACCTCATCACTGATGCTTTCATACTCTTCTTCTTAACATGACCAAACCATCTTAGTCTAGTCTCTCTGGTAAATTATTATGTATACCCGTGTGTATGTGCTTTCGTATCTAATTTATATATATTTTCTTGGATTGTCATATGATATATTTTTTAATATATCATTATTTATGTGTCACATGAGAGTGCATACTCTCGAGTGTATGATATAGACTTTGAGTTCTTTCATCTTATCTTCTATAGGTGCAACTCCTAGTTTCTCTCTAATCACTTCATTCCTAATTGTATTCAATTTCATATAGCCACACATGCATCGAATCATTATCATCTTTGCTACCAAGAACCTCTATACTTGAGTCTTCTTGATTGATCAGCACTCTAAACCATATAACAAAGCTGGTTTGACTACCATGCGATAAACTTTCGCTTTCAATGATACAAGAATTTTTTTTATCACACAATACTCCACAAGTATTCTTGTATGTTTTTCCATCCCACTCTAATACATTGGTTAATATCTTCATCAATATCTCATTTCTCCCTAATGATCGATCCTAAGTACCTGTACTTCTCGGCCCTTGGTATTACCACACCACCCATGATGACTTCTTCACCACCCACTTCCTCTCCACTGAACCCACATTTTTTAACTATTCAGTCTTAGATCTTCTCAATCTAAATCTCCTAGATTCTAAGGAATGTTTCCATTACTCTGACTTACTGTTAAGTTCATCCCTAGTCTCATCGATAAGATCAACATTATCAACAAATAGTATACACTGTGGTACCTCATGTTGAATCCTTTTTGTGAGCTCATCTATAACAATAGCGGAAAGAAATGGGCCTAATGCTTAACCTTGATGGAGCCGAATGTTAATACGAAAGTCCTCTGTGTCTCGTCTTGAGGTCCTAATACTTATCTTTACTCCTTCATACATATGCTTGATAGACTGGTTATATGCCACTGACACCTTTTCTTATCCAAACACAGCCATGACACTTCTCATGGTATTCTATCAGATGCTTTCTCTAGATCTATAAACACCATGTAGAGATCCAGTTTTTAAAAATACCTACACGATTCCATGAGCGTTCTTGTGAGATGGATTTCATTTTGTCGTCAATCTACCTGGCATAAAAGCAAACTGGTTGACGCATAGCGAATTTCATCTGACCAAACAAAGGAGAGAAATCTATGAAGATGAGCCCAAAGGATGTTGAAGATCAATCTTACCAAAGATGAACCAAGAGAGAGAAAGAATTCCCAAAAAGAAGAAATCCTCTAATGGAGATGAATCAATACTTGAAATAGGTAATCAAGAGATAAACCAACCCACCCTCTAACCTTCTAAAGCCTTAGCACCAAGGATTAAATTAAATGGATGAATTCAAATCACCACCCTCCTTAGAGAGATAAAGAATTTGAGATTTTGAGAAAGCCCCAAGCTTCAAGTTTTCATATCATTCAACAAGTCTGAGTTTTTATAAAGGTAATTAGGTTTATAAATACCCAATTGGAAGAGGATTAGCTGTTATATTAGTGGGAAAAGTGGGCCAATAAGGGGCTTACAAAATATCCTAGAATAATAAATCAAATTGCTAAGATAATTACAATCAATATAGCTAGAGAGCTTTGAAAAGGCTCTATTCCACCAATAGAGGTGCTATCACTTGGAAAATCTTCCTTTGTGTGTTGAAAATCACCATATGTGGATTAATCTCCAAGATCACAGCTACATCCTCCACACTTAAGCCTATAATTAAATCCATGTATTTTTCAATCCTGGGCCGACCCTTGCTCGATTATCAGCCCATAACTTTCTCAATACTTAGAGATTAAATGTGATTCAAGGTTTATTGGAAAATAGACATCAGGGGCTATCCATTCATACATAACTTGTGAGAATTAGAGCCTATTTTCATGGTCAAAAGCGGGCTAGACATGAGGTGAAATCTCCTGCCTAAAAAACTAAAAATGAGCTAATGAGGTGGTTTTGGGAGCATAGAGTAGCTAGGCTTATTATTTAGAGCTACTAATTGCCCAACCGCTTTTTCTAAGCTTAAGTGGACCCCCTTAAGGGTTCCAAGTCAACATTGACCTAGGATGACCTAGCCCTTGGCCCAGAATCAATGTTGAGCCTACTTGGTGCAAGATCCTTACATGCGAAAGTCGATCCAAGCTTAAGGTCTGCTCCGCATTAACCCCTCCCCCTTGAAGAGGATTTTCGCTCAAATATTCATTGTGTCATTCATCATCTTCAAGGTATGGTGTGAGATCCCCAACATTAAAGGTCGCGGATATTTGCAGTTCTCCCGGAAGCCCTATTTTATAAGCATTGTTTCCCACCTTCTGTACCACCTTGTATGGGCCATCCCTCTAGCTATGAGCTTATTCTTCCTCCTTGAAGAGAACCTTTGTTTCTACAAGTGTAACCACACAAGATCACCCCATTTGAACTCAAGAGGTGGGAGGTTCTCGTTGGCTCTATGTTTGTATTGGTCATTTACTTTCTCAATTTGTGACCTTACGTGTTCATGTAGTCTCTTCATTTCCTTGGCTCTTGCTTCAGTATCAAAACTTACCTTTGATTCTTGAGGAATTGGAATAATATCACTGGGAGTAAGAGGGTTAAGGATATAGCACACTTCGAAGGGGGATTGAGAGGTAGCATAGGAAGGAGCCCTATTGTAGGCGAATTTGGCATGAGCAAGCTTGACATCCCAATCCCTCAAACTCTTACTCACACTACCCCTTAGTAAGGTTGTGAGAATTCTATTTGTCACCTCCATTTGTCCATCGGTTTGAGGGTGGCAAGTAGTGTTAAAGAGCAACCTAATCCCCACGAGTCTCAATAGAGATCTCCAAAAGTGAGATCGAAATTTAATGTGCCTATTTGAAAAGATGGTTCTTAGAATACCGTGGAGCCTCACAATTTCTTAGAAGAATAGGTCCATAATGTAGGTAGCATCATCACTCTTATGGCATGCAATGAAGTGAGCCATCTTAGAGAATCGATCAATTACTACCATGATAACATCTTTTCCCCATGGTGTTATTGGGAGGGCCGTAATGCAGTCCATGCTAATGTCATCGTAAGGCCTTATAGGGACTGGAAGAGGAGTGTAAAGGCCTTGATAGAAGCGACTCTTAGCCATATGATAAATGTTGCACCTTATGATCACCCTATGAACATCTTCTCCCATACTGGGCTAATAAAAATGTTCCTTAAGAGTATCTCAAGGGTGTTGTTAATTCCAAAGTGATTGGCTAAGGCTCCTCCATGAGCCTCCTTGATAATTACATCCCTTAGAGGACTTTGGGGATGCAAAACTTATTTCCCTTGAAGAGGAAATCATCTTGTGGAGTGAAAGAGCCAAAGGTAGAAGGATTCTCCACCACTTCTTTGAAGCCTTCATTCTCATTGTATAAAGCTTTGGTGGAACGAAATCCAAGAACCTTAGCCTCTACGACCGAAAGGAGAGCATATCTTCTTGACAAGGGATCAACCACAACATTCTCTTTTGCACTCTTATGCTTATAAGAGAAGGTGAAAGATTAAAGGAACTCAACCCACTTGACATATCTTGTGTTCAACTTGTGTTGACTATTGATGTAGGACAATGCTTTGTGGTATGAATGGAGCACAAAGGGCTTGGGCTAAAGGTATGACTCCAATGTTCCAAGGCTCTAACAATGGGACAAAATTCCTTGTCATAAGTGGAGTAGTTGAGCCTCAAACCATTCAACTTCTCACTAAAGAAAGCTAAAGGGCGCTTGGCTTGAGTGTGAACTGCACTAATTCCAACACCATCAGCATCACACTTAACTTCAAATAGGAGATGAAAGTTGGGAAGAGGTAAGAAAGGAGCGAACATAGCCTATTCTTGATTGTTTCAAAGGCCCTTTGGGCGGCCTTTGTCTAATTAAAGCTTCATTTCTTTATGTGTTCGGTCAAGGGAGCCATAATGGAGCTAAAGTGTTTGATGAACCGGCGGTATAAAGAGGCCAATCCATGGAAGCTTCATACTTTCGTGATGGAGGTGGGAGTAGGCCAACTCCTGATAGCCTCAACTTTAGATTCAACTTGAATTCCCTCATCAAATACAACATAGCCTAGAAAGGCAACGTAAGAAGTGAATAGTTCACATTTCTCAAACTTGGTATATAACTTTTGTTGCCTCAACACTTGGAACACTTGAGAAAGGTGTTCCACATGAGACGCCTCATCACAACTATACACCAAAATATCATCAAAATACATCACAACAAACTTCTCAATGAATGGTCTTAAAGCCTCATTCATGAGCCTCATGAAAGTATTAGGAGCATTAGATTGACCAAAAGGTATCACAAACCACTTATACAACCCATATTTAGTCTTAAAGGCCGTTTTCTATTCATCTCCGTCTTTCATTCTAATTCGGTGATAGCCACTCTGAATGTTAATTTTGAAAAAGACCTTGGATCCATGCAACTTATTACATATATCACCTGATCGAGGGAGAGGAAATCGATACTTGATGGTGATGTTGTTTATGACCCTAGAATCAACACACATATGCCAAGTGCCATCCTTCTTAGGTATCAAAAGAGCGGGAACCAAACATGGACTCAAACTTTTTGTAATGTACCCATGGTCAAGAAACTCTTGGACTTACCATTGAAAGTCTTCTGATTCATTAGGATTGCATTTATAGGCTGGTTTGTTTGGCAAAGGAGCACCCAATAGGAGATCAATTTGGTGCTCAATTTCTCTTAAAGAAGGGAGCCTCGGGGGTAAATCATTGGAAAATACATTCTTAAACTCTATCAAGAGTGATTGAGCTAGGAGATGCATGGGTTTCACTCCCTCACATGTACTTGACTCAACCATAAGTAAGGCAAATAAAGGCTTGCTCTTACCAATGATTCTCTCCACCCATATTTCACTCATAAATAAACTTTCTCACTTCCCTTCCTCGATTTAGATTTGAGGGGTTTAGGTAGAATTAGTGGTCTCACAGTAAGATTAGGACCTTTGTGCTTGAATGCATATGTATTGGGATGCCTATCATGAATCACATGATTATCAAACAACCAATGTTTACCAAGTAACAAATGACATGCATCCATAGGAAGGACATCACATAGTATCTCACCACGATATGGTCCAACCGAAATGGGAATAAGAGCTTGCTTAGAAACGATTACCTCGCTTCCTTGCTTGAGCCATTGGAGAGAATAAGGGGTGGGAAGCACCTTTGGTGGGTAATTAAAGTTTGTCAATGAGAGTTGTGGAAGCCATATTAGTGTAACTTCCCGATTAATAATAAGTTCATACACCTTGTCTCTAATAGCGCATCAAGTATGAAAGAATTGCTTGCTTTGACTTGGATGACAAGGTTTGTTGGGCATGGAGTGCTCTTCAGATTACCAGGGAGTCCACCCAACGCCCAGAGTGATCAAAGTTTGATCCTCATCCTGGGCTTCCTCCTTACTAGTTGCTTCCTCAATAGCTTGAATTTCTTTCACTTCTCTAATGGTGATAGTTCTTTGGTTGGGATAATCCGCTTAAGTGTCCATAACCATGGCATTTGAAACACTTTTTACCCTCTAATCTCATTGGTGCTTCACTAGCAATCCCTTTACTCTTGAAAAGAGCTTTGACAGGTGTAAGGATAGTGTTAACTTTGTTGGGGAAGGAGTAACCATGGCGGTACTAGAATGGTGAATAGAAGATGTAGTTTGAAAAGATTTTCGACCCTTAAGTTGCTTCTCAATTTTGATAGCTAGATGGCACATATCATCAAAGGATAAGTAAGGTTGTAGATCCACCTTGTTCAAAGTCCTTAATATACTCTTCTACCTTTAGATTCTCTTGGTTGAGAGAGGTCATCTTGAAGTAGAGTTCTTGTTTATCAAAAGGGGGTAGGAAACTCTTGTCCATATGCTTTTTAAGCTTGGACCAAGTTTTGATTTTGGATTTAGCTTCTTTAACCCTTCTCTTCTTTAAGTGCCTATATCATAGTGAAGCATATCCCTTTAATTTAAGAATGGCCAACTTGAAGGCCTTTTCGTTATCATAATCTTTGAGTTCAAAGATGCTTTTGATGGCTTGAACCTAATCAAGATAGCTTTCTGGGTTAAGATAACTTCTTCTTCTAGGCCTTCCTTCCTCACCATCAAAATCTTCATGAGAGGAAGAGTATTCGATGTCAATGGGGCGAACATCATAGCCTCTTCGGTAAGGCTTTCATTGTACATATTCCTTTACTTGTCCAACCTCTTGAGCAAGCTTCCTCACTTGCTCTTGAAACTCTACAAGGGCCATGCCTATGTCATAGGCTTCATAAGGAGGAATGTTCTTGGGATGAGAGGCATCTCTCTCATCGGTCATGGTGCTAGAGGAGAACAGGATGGAAATAGGGGAAACATAGCATGCTGGAAGGGCACGGGTAGGAAAACAGTGAAAATGAAAGGGGTAGGGGGAGGGGCATGCCAGATCTGTAGAATAGGAAACAGGCGTGCAAAAAAGGGATACGGCCATGCTAGGCAGTGCGGGGTGGCTGTGCCAAATTTCTGTGTACATATTTTATTGACAATCTTTTTGTGAATGCTTTTTGTGGAGTTTTAGGGATGTGTTTAGGTTAAGGATTGCATTTCGGCTATAATTAGGGCTCTTTATGGACTTAAAGATGAGACTTAAAGAGAGGTAAGTAAATGTAAAATAGTAGTAAAGAAGAACTGAAATTCAAATTAATCAAACACAAGATGGATGGATTTGATGCTCACTAAATAGAAGAAACCTTTTGCTCTAATACCAAATGATGCATAGTGAATTTCATATGATCAAATAAAGGTGAGAAATCTATGAAGATCAATGCAAAGGATTTTGAAGATCATTCTTCCCAAAGATGAACCAAGAGAGAGAAAGAATCCTCAGAAAGAAGAAATCCTCTAATAGAGATAAATTAATACTTGAAATGGGTGCCCAAGAGATAAATCACCCCATCCTCTAACCTTCTACAGCCTTAGCATCGAGGATTAGAATAAAGGGATGAACTCAAATCACTACCCTTCTTAGAGAGATAAAGAATTTGAGATTTTTTGAGAAAGCTCCAAACTTCAAGCTCTTATATCATCTAACAAATCTGAATTTTCATAAAGGTAATTGGGTCTATAAATACCCAATTAGAGTGGCATTAGCTATTACATTAGTGGGGCAAGTGGGCTAATAAGGGGCTTACAAAATATCCTAGAAAAATAAATCAAGATGTAAAGACAATTATAATCAATATGAGCTGTATTTTTCAAGATTCATCCTCCATCTTCTAGAGAACCTTGAGAAGGCTCTACTCCACCAATGAAAGTGTTGCAACTTAAAAAATCTTCCCTTGTGTGTGTAAAATCACCTCATGATGGTTGATCCCCAAGATTACAGTTTCATCCTCCTCAATGAAGGCCATAGTTAAAACTGTGCATTTTCCAAGCCTGGACCAACCCTTGCTCAGTTATCAGGCCATGGCGTTCTCAATACTTAGAGTTTAAATGTGATTCAAGGCTCGTTGAAAAATAAACATTTGGGGCTATCCATACATGTATAATTTATGAGAATTGGATCCCTTTTTCCTGGTCAAAACTAAACTAGAAGTGAGGTGAAGTGCTTTATCTAGAAAACAGAAAATAAGCTAATGAGGTGGTTTTGGAAGGATAGAGTAGTTAGGCTCCATATTTAGGGCTACTAATTAGCCAACCACCTTTCCTAATCTTACTTGGACCTCCTCAAAAGTTCCAAGTTAACATTGACCTAGGAGGACCTAACCCTTGACCTAGAGTCAATATTGAGTCTTCTTGATTCAAGATCCTTGCATGTGAAACTAGGTCTAAGCTTAAGGTGTACTCTTTATCACTGGTTTTCTGAAATTGAAATATCATTCCCAACCTTCTCTCAATCACTTTTTTCCACAACTTTATAGTGCGACTAAGTAGTTTAATGTCCCTACAATTATTACAATCTTGAATATTACCCTTATTCTTGTAAAACTAGATGATTGTACTAATTCTCCATTGGCGAGGCATCTTGAGAGTCCTAAGTTTAAGGCATTAAAAGATCCGTTAGCCATTCTAGTCCCTTTGCACCCAAATATTTCCAAAGTTTCACAAGAATATGATTTAGACCCACAACCTTTCTATTCTTCATCTTTCTTAATGTGTCTTTAGCCTCCTTTTTACTAATATAACCGTAAAACTTATAGTTTTGGTGCCCCTCCTAATCTCCTATCTCATTGGCCTGGGAATGCTCACTCATCTCGCCATTCGAGAGCTTAGAAAAGTAACTTCACCATTTCATTGTTTTTCTGCTTCCTCTACTAAGACCTTACTGTCAGAACCTTTGATGCACCTGGTAAGTGCTTAATGTGTATATCATTTTAGGGTTTTTTGTTGCATTTTTAGAGAGAATTGTGTGCTTTAGGACATAATTTATACTCCTATTCTCGTTTTATAATATGGTTATTTGATGATATTTGCAGGATTTTAGAGCATTTGACCTGGCACTTGACGCTTATTTGAGTGTATGTTGATCCCCCCATGGATGCCCCTGAGTTTTCATACTCGTGGAGCAAGAGAAGAGTAGAAGAATTCAGCTCCAGCCAAGACCACAGTCCAACTGTGATAGATGCCATGAACCATGGTAAGCCTGTAACAGCTAGCATCTTCCTCTTCCTTCGTTGTGTGGCTGGGCATACTCCGTTTCCTGCTTAAAAGCCGTGTTCCAAGGCAGAAAAGAGGAGAGTTGGAGAGCAACCATAGCCATTTTCACTATTGCTCTCATATCTTTCTCTTAGTTTAGTTTAGTTTAGTTTAGTTTCGAGGTTTGAAAGGAGAAGTTTTGTTCTTGGAGGCTTGAAGATTGTTACACAATTCAAGGGCTGCCATAGTTGTAAAGTTTTCCGTCCTTTCTCTGAATTTGTTCTTAAACTCTTGTTTTTGTTGAATTAGAAATATGAATGAGTAATTTTCTAATTTAGGGATTTGTTAGCCATAGTATTGTAGTTGGATTCCTTATCTTTCAAATCTTGTGCTTATTTCATGTTTAGAAAGATTCATGCCTATCTTAAAATTGGAATGTTGTGAGTGGAATTTGGCCAATTTTACTTGCTTATGTTGGGTAGTTGAGTGAAGTAATGAAAGGAGAAACTCACTACTCAATCGTCTTGATAGAACTTCATTTAGCGAAACGCGAGAGAAAATTGCTTATTAAGAGAAGACTTAGCATTCATAGATCTTTAACCTAGAATAAATCAAAGACACCTAAGAGAGTGTTAGTTGAATTTGTTTAGGCAATTTAGTTTATTTCAAAAGAAAGGATTAAATTCAACTCAATTGCAATTCCTTGAATCGTTCAATCTATAAAAAGTGCATGCTTAACTTTATGATCCAACTCCTTACTTGGTGAATCAAATCCCTACATGCTTTACTTTGATTAAATTTCTAATTAGTTAATTAGTTTATTTAGCCCAATTTATTAAAAGAATTGATCGCTTAGCAATTTTAATAGGTCATTGCCTCGATAGATTACTTTGGTCCCTGAGGATGATCTTTCAATCTATACTACAACACTTATGCGCTTGCAGACGTGTCAAGTTTTTTTGTGCCATTGCCGGGAACCAAATTGTTAACTATCGAGTTAGTCTTACGAAATTGACAAAGCATTTTGTTTACCTTTTCTTTTTAATTGCGTTGGTAGTGTTGGTGATTGTGCTTGTAGGAATCTTCCCTTGTTTATGCGAAGTCCATTTCTATGCGAACCGATCTTGAGATTGAGAGGACTTTCTGTTTAGGAAGGAAGAAGCAAAAGCTTAAGGAATAAAGACACAAGGCTAGAAGAACCTCACCAAATATAGCGGGAGGAGGAGGTGACCAAAGAAGGACACATAGGGATTTTGTTACCTTAGCAGTCCAAGGCATCACCTCAAGCATCGCTCATCCTAATGTTGAGGCAAATAATTTTGAGCTCAAGCCGGCTCTTATTTCCATGGTGCAACAATCCCAGTTTGGAGGCAACCCATTGCAAGACCGGAACTTGCACTTATTGGTCTTTTTAGAGGTATGTGACACATTGAAGCTCAATGGAGTCTCCACCGATGCCATTCGACTGCGGCTATTTCCTTTCTCACTTAGGGATAAGGCAAGAGCAAAGCTGCATTCTTTGTCTTTGGGATGCATCACCACATGGGATGAGCTTACTAGAGCTTTTATTGCCAAATTCTTCCCACCAAGCAAAGCCACAAGTTTGAGGAATTAAATCACCAACTTTACCCAAAAGGGATGATGAGACACTCTATGAGGCTTAGGATTGGTTCAAGGATTTGTTGCATTTGTGCCCTCACCATGGCCTTCAATGGTGGATGATTGTTCAAGTTTTCTACAATGGAGTGACCCAACCTGTAAAGCCCACAATTGATGCGGCGCAAGAGGAACCTTGATGAATAAGACTGAAGATAAGGCCTACAATTTGATTGAGGAGATAATGCTAAGCAATTTTCAATGGTCTCATGAATGAGGCCAACCCAAACAGGTTGGAGGTAAGCTCAAAGTTGATGCACTTACTTTACTTAATGCTAAGGTGGATGCTATGACTCAAAGGTTGGAACGATTAAATGTGAATGCTGTGAATTCTAGTGCCCCTTCCCCATCATGTGAAATATGTGGTTCTATTGACTATTTGATTGAGAATTGCCAAGTTAGGAGTCCTTTTGCCCAAAACACTAGCGACCAAGTCAATTATGCCAATAATTTCAACCCAAGACCGACCAATGACCCTTATTCCAACAGTTATAATCCGGGTTGGAGGAACCATACAAATTTCTCATATAGGCCTAACCCTTCGACAATGCCCCAAATGAATGCTAGGAACGGATTTCCAAGACCTCCCTTTCCCCAACAAGCTCCTCAAAGGTCCAACCTAGAGGCCATGATAGAGAATGCTTTTGGCACAACAAAAGCAAGATCAGTATATAAAACAGTTAGCCTCTAAAGTTGATATGCCTACAACTCATAACAAGATGTTGGAAGCCCAAATTACACAGCAAGCTAGCTCTTCATCTATACCCCAAGGTAGATTCCCAAATAAGCCAGAGCTAAATCCTAGGGAGCAATGTAACACCATGATCTTAAGAGGGGGTAAACAACTTGAGGGACCTAAGGAGGTAAGCAATGATGAGACTCTGGATGATAAGCATGATGATAATGTTGAGATTGTTAAGAAAGAGGATGCTATTCCTCCCACTAATTTGCATAAAGATGATGTTGTGAAGGACGCTAATGTGGTTCTTACAAACTGTAAGCAAACTCTCCCAAAACCTTACGCTCCGCCTTTACCATTCCCTCAAAGAATGGCTAAGGCTAAACTTGATTTGAAATTTGGAAAGTTTTTTGAGGTTTTGAAGAAACTATACATTAATGTCCCATTTACCGATGCCTTGTCTCAAATGCCCTCTTATGCAAAATGTTTTGTAAGATATGTTGTCTAATAAAAGAAAGCTAGAAGAGAATGAGACTTTTGCCTCGACTGAAGAGTGTAGTGCCACAATCCAAAATAAGCTTCCCACTAAGTTTAAGGATCCCAGCAGCTTCTCAATTCCTTGTCTGTTAGAGAATGTGTCCATTGAACGTGCTTTGTGTGATTTGGGGTCAAGTGTAAGTTTGATGCCCCTTTCTTTATGTGAAAAGTTGGATTTAATTTCCCTGCAATTAGCAGATCATTCTTGAAATACCCAGTGGGTATTTTAGAGGATGTCCCAATCAAAGTAGGAGATTTATATGTTCCAGTGGACTTTGTGATACTTGAGATGGACGAGGATATATACACCCCCTTCATTCTTGGGTGGCCTTTCTTGGCCACCACTGGGTTCCATATCGATGTCAAAAATGGTAAGTTATCTTTTGACGTGGGTGATGATCATGTGGAGTTCCACTTGTTTAAGGCTTCTAAATTCCTTTTATTTCTAATGAATGCCATATGATTGATGCAATTAATAGTTTGGTACGAGAAACCATTTCTAACCATGAATCTGATGGCCCTCTTAAGTATTGTATGTTGGATGATAGTTCTACTAAGGATGCAAATCCTGAAGTAGTGATGTGTGCTCAATTCTTGGAAGCCTCTCCACCAGTTCCACCTATGCTGGCTAAAGCGGAAACCTTAGTAAGTGATACGAAGTCCTCGTATGATGAGGAACGTACTCCCCAGGTAAAATTGAAACCTCTTCCTTCTTCTTTGAGGTATGAGTTTCTTGGGCCTAATTCTACTTATCCTGTGATTGTTAATGCGAATCTAAGTGCGTGTCAAATTGACCATTTGCTTAGAATACTTAGGATGCATCGTAAGGCCATAGCATATGCTCTTAGAGAACTAAAAGGAATTCACCTGTTTGTGTGCATGCATCCTACTTTGATGGAAGATGACCATAAGCCATCAATTGAGCACCAAAGCAGGTTGAATCCTAATTTGCAAGAGGTAATTAAAAAGGAAATTTTGAAACTACTTGAAGCTAGCATTATCTATCCTATCTCCGATAGTAACTGGGTAAGCCCAGTCCATGTAGTACCTAAGAAGGGGGGAATGACGGTCATCACAAATGAGAACAATGAGCTAATTTCTGCTAGGACTGTCACGGGATGGCGCATGTGTATTAACTATTAAAAATTGAATAAGGCCACCCGAAAGAACCATTTTCCCCTTCCCTTTATAGACCAAATGCTTGAAAGATTGGCCATAAATTCATATTTTTGTTACTTACATGGGTATTTGGATTTCTTTTAAATTCCTATTCATCCTAGTACCAAGAAAAGGCCACCTTTACTTGTCCCTACGGTACATTTGCTTATAGGAGAATGTCGTTTGGGCTATGTAATGCCCCTGCTACTTTCCAACGCTGTATGACGGCTATTTTCTCTGATTTTATTGAGGACACAATGGAAGTTTTTATAGATGATTTTTCGGTGTATGGTACATGTAACACCTCAAATTTCTAATCCTTTTTATTTACTAATATTAACTTACGTGGCAGTGAAGAAACCTAAGTGAGGCGTTACCGCCATATTTTCTTCTTGGAAATACCAGGCTAAGTATTTATCAACATTAATGCAACATATATTCTCTAATCATAACATCAATTCAAGTCCTAACAATAAGTGTAACAATGACTAAGCTGAAGCACAATCATTAGCAAGTCCATTCCGAAAACTGATTTAATTCAAACTAAAACATAAATAACGAAGCCTCGCTCTAGTTCGGATTCCCATCCCTATGCACATACACTTCACTTGAAAACAAAACATTTAGGAAAATATGAGATAATCTCAATAACAACCAGTCCTAACAGTCAAAATACACACATGAGTTCATTTCAAACTATTTAGGGGTGGGGGAAACAGCACAAGCAGTTTAAGTATTTCAACATTCTCAACATAACCATTAAATAAACCTAGTTTTCTTTATTCAATTTCAGGTTCACAAGGGTGAGCGACCCCCTCTGGGTCTCATGGCTTGTGCCCGAGTTTACCGCAACCGCTTTACAATAATCTGGCCTACCGTTAACTTGGAAAGTTACTGCTTAACCATACCATGGTCTACTGTCAATATAAATGGTTATCGCTAACTTGGCCCACGTTCATCCATAAGGAGGCACGTGGCCGCTCACATGCATGCACTTTACCTTGGGAAGGCTAATGGCCTTCGAGAACACAAGGACATAGCTTCTTAGTCTCACCCATTCAGCCAGTTATTTACACATTCATAGTTAACCTTGATTTTTAACCATCATACACATCCCAACCTGACCCATTCTGGTCCTAAAACATTTCCACATTATTTTCATAACACAATCAGCCAAATAACCATGCATTTACTGCTAAACATTTCAACATAAATCATAGAAAATATCTCATTTCAAATTCACCCGAAAAAATTCCCCAAACATTAATACAAAACATATTTAAAACAACCTCAAGCATACTCACAAGTCACGTTTTTTTTCAAGGGATAATCACAGGAGGGTTAGGGCATGACTGTTACCTGGTAATCCGTAACTTACGGGCTCGGTTTTCTAGCTCGGCCTAATAATCCATACCTAGACCAAAGCAACACCTGTATTTAGCCCCAAATTATATGGGACACATCTCTAATCTGACCCTGGCTTAGATTAATTTTTCTATGAGTTTTAGACAATTTTAGAAATTCCAAAACTTGCCTAACCCAGTTCTCAGCTCAGGCTAGAAACTTAGTCCAACTTCCAGAGGCTATATCTTGAGATTTTGATGTCAAAATGCGAAGATCCTACCCACTTTGGAAAGATCAGCTCATCCCTTACAATCTCTATGTTCATTGCTTCCCCAGATTCTATCAACTACTAGGTGAAAATCCCTAAAACTTTTATACTGTCCTCAATTATCTAGATCTAGACAATCCTCAGCAATTGGTCCATAACTTTCTCAATTTAGGTCTGATTCCCTTTATTCAAAAGTCATAGCATAAAGGACATTCTTGGCCTAACTACCATAAAACTTTCATAATTTTTGGACTAGTATAACATCATGGATGAATTTTTAAATTCAAGGTATGTTCTAGCTTCCATCCAGTGACATTCTACCCCTATACCCTACCTCTAAAGGATGTTCTTTTAGTCCCAATTTTCACAACATCGGGTCCCATGACTACCCACACTAATCTTATTGATTGTAACCCCCCACCAATCTAAATCAAGCAAAAGACTGTAAATTTATTGAAAATAAATATCGAAACATCACTACCATGCTTACCTTAATCTGGTTTGGTTTTGAAAAGGAGATGATTGAATTGTCACCCACTTCAAAATTTAAATATGAAAAAATTGTACAACTTGCATCAAAGTTACAAACTTGTACCCTTGAATTGCAAAGACCATAAATAATGAAAAGACTCTAGTTTTCTTTTTTTTTTTTTAATGTGTGTGCATGGGAGATGCATGGGAGTAGGGCTTAGAAATTATGCACCCAGCACTTACCAAAAGCAAGGAGGGAGAGAGGGTGGGTGGCGGAGGCCCAGGGCAGCGGCAGCTGGTGGCAGCGGCGCTATGGCAGTGGCACAAAGAGAGGGTGAGAGAAAGAGAGAACAAGGAAGGAAGGAGAGAGCGTGAGGAAAAGAGAGAGGAATGGGGAGGGGCAAAGGGTTTCAGCTAAGGGGGAAAAGAGAGAGAGAGCTGAATGAGAAGAGAGGGAGAGCAGAAAGAGAGAACACAAATGAGGGGGACGACTAGAGCAAGGGAAGAAGAAGACAGAGAGTTTGAGTGGGAGAGGGAGAGGTAATTCACTAGGGTTAGGGTTTAAGGTTTTAGGACGAAAATAATTATTCAAAAGATTAAGCTCTTTTTTTTTAAAAAAAAATTTGGACCTCCCTCCCTTCCTGAAATAGAAACGTTTGAAAAGAAAATAAATTTCACATTGACTTGGATTGACTCAAGTCATAATCCTAGGTCAGTCCACACTAAATATAATGTATCCCAAAAATGGATTTTTCGGGGTTTTACATACTAACCCTTAAGGAAGTTTTGTCCCCGAAACTTCAATAATTTACGACAGATACAATACCCTATGGCAATGACTTTTTCGGGACTTACATGCTACCCCCTTAAGGAGGTTTCATCCCCGAAACTTCGTACGCATATGGTTATAGGAACAACTAAGGGTATTTGGCTCACATTTCCTGTTCTGGTTCCCAAGTTGTTTTCGACATCTCGTAATTTGCCTAGAGGACCTTCACTAAAGGCACTATTTTCCTACGAAGTTGTTTCTCCATCTAGTCCAGGTTTTGTACATGTTGTTCCTCATATGTCAAGTCTTCTTGAAGCTATACAGGGTCAGGCTTGATTACATACGAGGGATCTGGGATGTACTTTCGTAACTGTGACATGTGAAACACATTATGCACCCTCGGAAGCTCTAATGGTAGTTCTAATCGATACACTACTTCCCCAGCTCTTTGTATAATTGGGTACAGCCCAATGTGTCGCGGGATAAGCTTTCTTGCCATACCAAATCTTGCGATTCCCTTGGTTGGGGATACTTTAAAAAACACCTGATCTCTCACTTGAAATTCTAAGGGTCTGCGCCTTCGATCGACGTAGCTCTTTTGGCAGCTCTGAGCAGCTCTCGTTCGTTCCTTCATCACTCGAATCTTGTCAATGGTGGCTTGGATCAACTTTGGTCCAATGGTTAGGGCCTTATCGATTTCTTGCCAGTAAAGCGAAGTTCTCACCTTCTTCCATGTAGCGCTTCATACGGGGTCATCTCAATACTTGAGTGGTGACTATCGTTGCAGGAGAACCCGATTAGTGCCACCTGTTTATTCCACGCCTTCTAAAAGTCCAGCGCACAACCTCTCAGCATGTCTCCCAGCATCTGAATGGTTCGCTCAGTTTGCCCGTCCGTAGCCGGATGGAAGGTAGTACTGAAACATAACAACGTCCCAAATGCCTCCTGTAACTTCTACCAAAAACTCAACTGAAACCTAGTGTCTTGCCTTGACACTATGGAGTTAGGTACTCCGTGTAGTCTAACTACCTCCTCGAGATATGCTCGGGCCAGTTGGTCCAGAGCCCAGGTATTCCACATGGCTATGAAATGTGCTGTTTTTGTGAGTCTATCACTATTACCCAAATTGCATTATTCTTCCTCTGAGTCAGTGGTAAGCTTTCCACGAAGTCTAGGGATACCAAATCCCACTTCCACTCAGGGATGTCCAATGGTTGCAGAAGTCCCGCCAGCCGCTGGTGTTCAATCTTCTCTCGTTGACCGGTCAAACATTTCATCACGTAGTCAGCTACCTCCTGCTTCATGTCGATCCAGCAGAATGTTTGCTTCAGATCTTTATACAACTTATTTCCTCCTGGGTGTACAGAGTGTGGGGTGTTGTGACCCTCATTCAGAATTTTCTTCTTAAGTCCTTCCACTACCTTGGCACACACCTTGTTGTGAAACCTTATAGTGCCATCTTCATGGATCACAAACCCAGGTGCCTTCCCTACTAATATTTCTTCCCTAATCTGCTCCAGTCGTGGATCTGTAGCCTGTGCTACACAGATCTCCTTTATAAGGGTCGCTTGTGCTTCCATAGCATAAAGTATAAGCTTAGTTCCCAAAGTGATTACGTTAAGCTCCATCTTCCGGAACTCCTCATGCAAGTCAATGGGTAACCCCGACAGATAATTTACTGCTGGATACGGTCGGCGACTCAATGCATCAACCACCACATTCGCCTTCTCTGGGTGATACTGAAAATGGACGTCATAGTCCTTCAGGAATTCTAACCACCTTGTCTGCCTTAGATTGAGGTCTTTTTGTAAAAAGAGATATTCTAGGCTTTGGTGGTCAGTGAAAACCTCATAATGTGCCCCGTACAGGTAGTACCTCCAAATCTTCAGTGTGAAAACTACCGCTGCTAACTCTAAATTGAGAGTCGGGTAGTTCCGCTCGTGAGTCTTTAGTTATCGCAAGGTATAAGCTATGACACGACCCTCCTGCATCAGCGCACATCACTATACACTACAAAGTTCTTGTCAATGTTGGGTAAGGACAATATAGGCGCACTTTTCAGCCTCTTCTTAAGTTCTTGGAAGGCTTCCTCGCAACGACCCATCCACTTATACTTAGTAACCTTCCTTGTCGAGTTGGTGAGTGGGGTGGCGATCTTTAAGAAGTTCTGAACGAACCTACGATAGTACCCTTCTAAGCCCAAGAAGCTCCTCATCTCCGTTGAATTCTAAGGTCTTCACTATTGCGTTATGGCCTCTATCTTCTGAGGATCCACACACTCCCTCATTAGACATTGCATGTCCTAAAAATGCTACTTGACCCAACCAAAACTAACACTTTTTCAACTTGGCATACAACTCGTTCTTCCTCAACACCTGTAGAACGGTTCTCAAATGGTGGGTATGTTCTTCTGGGGTCCTTGAGTAAATCAATATGTCATCTATGAACACCACTACAAACTAATCTAGGTAAGGTTTGAAGACCCTATTCATAAGATCCATGAATGCCGTTGGGGCATTCGTAAGCCTAAAAGGCATCATTACAAACTCATAATGCCCATGTCTGGTGCGAAAACCAGTCTTAGGTGTCTTCATCCTTAATCCAGAGCTAGTGATACCTCGAACAAAGGTCTATCTTCGAGAAGATCCCTGCACCTCTAAGTTAGTTAAAGAGGTCATCTATCTTAGGTAAAGGGTAACGGTTCTTAATCGTTATCTTGTTCAATTCCCTATAATCTATACACAATCTCAGGTTTCCATCCTTCTTTTTCATGAACAATATTGGGGCCCCCCATGGAGACGTACTGGGTCGGATATATCCCTTTTCTAGTAGCTCGTCAAGTTGAGTCTTTAACTCGTTCAGTTCCCCCGATGCCATTCGATAAGGCGCTTTAGAGATGGGGGTTGCTCTGGGTATTAGATCAATACAAAATTCTACTTCTCTAAGGGGTGGCATACTAGGATCTCCTGTGGGAACACATCCGAGAATTCTTGTACCATCGGAATGTCTTAGAGGGATGGCTCAGTAGTCTCGGTTTCCACTACATTATATAAGAATCCCTCGTATCCTCGTCCTAATAGCTTGTGGGCTTTCATTGCGGTGATTAGTTTCACCCTACTCCTTGGGACCTTCCCTTTGTGTACTACTTTTTTTCCATTAGTCCCCCTTAGGGTGATTCTTTGCTTTGGATAGTCTATTTGCCCTGATATTTCACTAACTAGTCCATCCTTAGAATGACCCCAAAGTTAGTCAACCTAAACTTATATAGGTATGCCCGAAACGTGTGCCTATACATCTGAATAAAATAGTCCTCATATAGTTCCTCACACTTCATAGTATTTCCATCAGGGAGAATCACAGACAGTTAAGGGGATCTACGGGTTGGAACTAACGCTAGTGTCTCAATCAGTTTAACAGAAATAAAAGAGTGGTATCTACTGGTTGAGCTTGGATAGAAAATGTACTAGTCATGATGTTCGAAGCGTCCTCTGCTTCCTTCTTGAGCATAACATAAAACCTACCCCCAGTGTTTCGCGGTGGTTGGTTGGGGGTTTTAGCCTGGTTCTTTGGGGTGCTCGGGCTTGATGATTTGTGTTGGCTGCCTGCCCACCCCTATTCTGATAGTGCTGCTGGAGTTGCTGTCCCCTATGATCCTGAGTGGTAGGAGGTGGGGGATATGGGCAATCCTGTATCTGATGTTGAGGGCTCCCATAGCGGTAGCACCTCTAGATTGAGCGGCATTCCTGGGTGTAATGTCTCGACTTGCCACAAGCATTGTAGGTCACCCTAGGTTGATTGTTGGGGTGCTGGCCCCACGTGCGTTGTTGTTGGGGTAGTGGTTCCCGAGAATCCTCTTATACGGACCTTGAGGGTGGAAGTTCTCTCACTGATCCCCCTTCCTCTTGATTCCGCGCTATTCATTGAAATAGCCTTTTCTTTCCTTCATCGCCCATTCCACATTCACTGCAGTGTCATATAGGTCCACGTAGGAGGTGTATTGGTGCACATACATCCTCTCCTTGATACTAGGGTTGAGTCCGGCTTCAAAACGGCTCATCTTCAGCCTCTCGTCAGCTACAAAGGTTGGGGCAAAACGGGAGAGTTTCATGAATTTGGAGGCATACTTTAGCACGCTTATTCCCCCTTGTTGCAGTTGTATAAACTCGTTCTCCTTTGCTTTCTGGAGGGACAAAGGATAGAAGTGGTCCTCAATTAGCTCCTTGAACCTCTTCCAGTCGAGCCCTGGCTCATGCTGCCTCTCTCACACAGTGGCCCATCGTAGGTTGGTCTTGTTCTTGGGATAGATCACTGCAAAGCCTACTTTCCACTCCTTACGACATTGGAGAGCATCGAACAGTTTCTCAATACACCTAATCCAATCCTCAAAGGCCTTAGGGTTGGGGGTGCCGTTGTAGATTGGCGAATTGTGACTGATAAACCTCTTAAATATGTAAGAGTTATCTTCCTCAATCTTCTTCTCCTTGGCCTCTATTAGTTTCTGTAAGTGTTCATTCTGTCGCTGCACTTGCTCCCCTTATTTTTCTAGTAACTCTAGCAGAGGGGTTGGTAAGGTTCGCTCTCATAGGCGGGTCGGTTTCATCCACTTGATTACGAGACCCATTTTCATTCCTTAGGTAGAGGGCTTCCAGTCGCTCCCTCAGGCTAGCCATGGAGATATCCGTGTTCACATGGGGTCTTAGAGTGGGGTGGGCCCCCGTCTGAGGTTCATCGTTGTTTCTCACCATCCTATTCAAGAAACAAGTCGAGTTTAGTTTCTCCCCTAATAGTTCGTTACACACAAGCTACTATAATCTAGTAGAACGTCTTGTACTACTGTACCACGTAAAATTAATATATGCTTTTGTCTATAGTCATATCCACTTTGCCATGCTCACGTGGTCTAGCCACTTCACCACATGTCCCATACACATCTTATCGATGACAACATCAATCACAACATTTATATTGCTCAAGTAATTCACAATTCGCAGTCAATCATAATGAAAATTTGCATCCATGTGACTCAATGAAACTCAAATGCATTAATTCAAAATAACAACTACAGGCCAGGGCGTCCATTGGGCAGGTACCCCGACACATACTACCACATCTGCACCGCTTCCAGCGGGTAATCTCAAGCTCGAGTTACTCCGCAACTGGGTCCTCCTCTAGGTCTTCCTCTATTAGTTGCTCTTCCTCCAGGTCCTCGGCTTCTAGGGGCTCTTCCTCAGGTTCCTCATCTTCTAGCGGCTCTTCCTCAAGTTCCTCATGTTCTAGGGGCTCTTCCTCGGGTTCCTCTTCAGGGTCTTCTTCTAGGTCCTCCTTCTCCATAGGGTCCTCCTCGGGGTCATCCCCCTCTAAGGGTTCCTCCCTAGGGTCCTCCTCCTCAATATATTTCTCTTCCAGTTCCTCATCCATAGGCCCGCTTTCCCCTACAGACTCTTCATCTTTGGTATCCTCCTCTACTTGTGGTGGTGGGGTCTTGTCCTCAGCGTCAGGGGTGAGAGGTTGATTATAGGGACCACATCTATGGGGTGGTGCACTAGCCCTTCTAAGTCCAACCCCGTAGATTCCTATTTGTACAAGCAACATCCATTGATGAAGTGGAACAACTTATTCTTAGAGTGAAGCTCCCTAATCCTGTAACGCTACACTGGGTCACTCAAGAGGATAGGGCCTGATTGTGCCCAAACCTCAGACAGTCATTCGGGATCCCCTCTAATCTACCATGAATAAAAGTCTCAACCCACTCTGAGTGGCTGGTCAAACTAACTCCATGCATCTATCCCATTCTCTGATAACGGTAATGCCGCCCCATACAACTATAAATGGCGAGTCCCATTTATCCTATACATTAATAGGCCAAATCAGATACATGATCACAATTGAGTAAGCATATGTAGTCATGCCCCCTTTTCCCGTCCTACTCTCACGCGCCGAGTAGTCCTTAGGTCTACAGGTTTTAATCTTTTTTTTTCCTTATTCCTGGTCGCAATCTTTTATGCGAGCTTTTAGGTCAGTCAACCTGAACTCTGATACCATTTTCTAATACCCCAAATTTTTAATCCTTTTTATTTACTAATATTAACCTATGTGGCAGCGGAAAAACCTAAGTGGGGTATTACCATCGTATTTCCTTCTTGGAAATACTAGGCTGAGTATCTACCAACATTAATGCAACATATATTCTCTAATCATAACATCTATTCAAGTTCTGACAACAAGTGTAACAATGACTAAGTCGAAACACAATCTTTAGTAAGTCCAATTTGGAAACTGATTCAATTCAAACTAAAACATAAATAACGGAGCCTCGCTCTAGTTTGGATTCCCATCCCCATGCATATACACTTTACCTGAAAACAAAACATTTAGGAAAATATGAGATAGTCTTAATAGCAACCACCCCTAATGGTTAAAATATGCACACAAATTTATTTCAAACCATTTAGGGGTACGGGAAACAACATGAGCAGTTCAAGTATTTTAACATTCTCAATAGAACCATAAAATAATCCTAGTTCCCTTTATTTAATTTCAGGTTCACAATAGTGAGCAACCCCACTGGGTCTCATGACCTACGCTCGGGTTTAGCGCAACCGCTTCACAATAACCTAGCCTACCATCAACTTAGACGGTTACCGCTTAACCATACTCTAGCCTACTGTTAACATAGACGGTTACTGCTAACCTAGCTAACATTCATCCACAAGGAGGCACATGGCCACTCACATGCATGCACTTTACTCGGGGAAGGTTAATGGCTTTCGATAACACAAGGACATAGCTTCTTAATCTCAGCTATTCAGCCAGTTATTTACACACTTATAATTAACCTTGATTTTTATCCATCATACACATCCCAACCCGACCCATTCTGGTCCCAAAACATTTTCACATTATTTTTACAACACAATCACCCTACTAACCCATGCACTCACTAATTTAACAAAGTGTTTCAACATAAATCATAGGAAATATCTCATTTCTCATTCACCCGATAAACTTCCTCGAACATTAACACAAAACATATTCAAAACAACCTCAAGCATACTCACAAGCCACATTTGTTTTCAAGGAATAATCGGGGGAGGGTTAGGGCATGATTGTTACCTAGTAATTTGTAGCTTATGGGCTTGGTTTCCTAGCTCGGCCTAATAATCCATACCTAGACCAAAAGAACACCCGTAGTTAGCCCTCAAATTGTATAGGATGCATCTCCAATCTGGCCTTGGCTTAGAATAATTTTTCTAAGATTTTTATACAATTTTAGAAATTCCAAAACATGCCTAACCCAGTTCTCAGCTCAGGCCAGAAACTTAGTCCAACTTCCAGAGGCCACATCTTGAGATCCCAATGTCAAAATGAGAAGATCTTACCCATCTGGAAAGCTCTGTTTTTCCCCTACAATCTCTATGTTCATCACTTCCCTAGATTCTATCAACTACTAGGTCAAGATCCCCAAAACTTTTTGACTATCCCTGACTTATCTAGATCTGGATAGTCCTAAACAATTGTTCTATAACTTTCTCAATTTAGGTCTGATTCCCTTGATTCAAAAGTCATAACACAAAGGACATTCTTGGCCTAACTGACACAAAAAGTTCATAATTGTTGGACTAGTATAACATCATGGATGAATTTTTAAATTCGAGGTATGTTTTGGCCTTCATCCAGTGATGTTCTACGCCAATACCCTACCTCTAAAGGGTGTTCTTTTAGTCCCAATTTTTACAACATCAGGTCCCATAGCTACTCACACAAATCTTATTGATTCTAAGCTTGCCCATCAATCCAAGTCAAGTAAAACACTATAAATTTATTCAAAACAAATATCGAAACATCACTCCTATCCTTACCTTTATTCGGTTTTGAAAAGGAAATGCTTGAATCATCACCCACTTCGAAATTTAAACCTGAAAATTTATAACACTTGCATCAAAAGTTGTAAACGTATACCCTTGAATCACAAAGACCATAAAATAATGAATAAACTTTAGTTTTCTTTTTTTTTTTTGTGTGTGCATGGGAGATGCATGGGAGTAGGGCTTGAAAATTATGCACCTAGCACTTACCAAAAGCAACGAGGGAGAGAGGGTAGGTCGCGGAGGTCGAGGGCAGTGGTGGCTGGTGGCAGCGACATTGTGGCGGTGGCACAAAGAGAGGGTGAAAGAAAGAGAGAACGGGGGAGGAAGGAGAGAGCGTGAGGAAAAGAGAGAGGAATGGGGAGGGGGAAAGGGTTTCGGGTGAGGGGGAAAAGAGAGAGAGCCGAGTGAGAGGAGAGGGAGAAGAGAAAGAGAGAACATGAATAAGGGGGGATGGCTAGAGCTAGGGAAGAAGGAGAGGGAGAGTTTGATTGGGAGAGGGAGAGGTAATTTACTAGGTTTAGGGTTTATGGTTTTGGGAGGGAGATAATTATTCAAAAGATTAAGCTCTTTTTTAAAACAAAAAAAAATTTAGACCTCCCTCCCTTCCCAAAATAGAAAGGTTTAAAAAGAAAATAAATTTTGCATTAACTTGGATTGACTCCACGCTACATATAATTTATCCCCAAAATGGATATTTCGGGGTTTTACAATACAACATTTGATCAGTGCTTGAATAATTTGGCCAAGGTCTTGTAAAGGTGTGAAGATACAAATTTGATCTCGAATTGGGAAAAGTGTCATTTTATGGTACAAGAAGGGATTGTCTTAGGTCATATTATCTCTTATAAGGGCATTGAGGTTGACAAAGCAAAGGTGAAGGTAATTGAAAAATTACCCCCGCTAACTTCTGTAAAGGGAGTGAGGAGTTTTCTTGGACATGTTGGCTTTTACTGGCGGTTCATTAATGATTTTTCAAAAATTTCATAACCACTCACTGATTTGCTTGTCAAGGTTGTGCCTTTTGATTTTAATGAAGAATGTTTAAGTGCTTTTCTTAGGTTAAAAGGGGCATTGATTACAGCTCCAGGATGCAAGCCCCGGATTGGGGGCTCCCTTTTGTGGTGATGTGTGATACGAGCGATTATGCAATGGGGGTAGTTCTAGGCCAAAGGAAGGACAATAAGCCATGTGCTATTTACTATACAGGCTGGACTCTTGATGAGGCTCAAATAAATTATGCCACGATGGAGAAAGAGTTCTAGCAGTAGCATTTGCCCTGGAAAAATATTGGTCTTACTTGATAAACTCCAAGGTCATTGTTTTACTGATCATGCTACTCTGAAGCACCTAATGAAGAAGACCGACTCAAAACCCCGCCTCATCCGATGGCTTCTTCTCCTCCAAGAATTCAATTTAGAGATCAAAGGCAAGTCCAGAATAGAGAATGTGGTGGTGGGTCATTTATCTCACCTAGGCCCTGAGGTCACTCCCAGTGAAGAGCTCCCATTTGCTGATTCCATCCTAGATGATAAGCTGCTTGCCATTTCTCACCAAGCCACCCCATGGTACGCTGATTTGTTGAATTTCAAGGTGTGTGGGTTGCTTCCACCTGGGTTATCTTATCAACAATGGAAGAAATTCCTTTCTGATGCCGAATATTATGTGTGGGAGGAACCTCTCCTCTACAAACTGTGTGGAGATGGGATATATAGAAGATGTTTGCTGGATAATGAAGATCATAGTGTCCTACACCATTGTCATGCCTAGACTTATGGTGGACACTTTGACTCGGACAAGACTATTGCAAAGGTATTCCAAGCGGGTTTCTATCGGCCACTTTCTTCAAAGATGTAAGGAAATTTATCATGACTTGTGATAGATGTCAAAGAACTGGAAACATCTCCAAGCAACACGAGATGCCTCAAAGTGGTATTCTTGGGGTGGACCTGTTTGACATATGGGGATTGACTTTATGGGACCCTTTCCTCCTTCCCGTAACAATATCTACCTCTTCATCGCTGTTGACTATGTTTCTAAGTGGGTGGAAGCCATTGCCACCCCAAAAAATGATTCTAAGGTTGTCGTAAATTTCCTCCGAAAAAATATTTTTACGAGATTTAGCATACCAAGAGTTCTTTTAAGTGACAATGGGACTCACTTTTGCAACAAACCACTCAAGCTACTTTTGAAGAAGTACGGGGTCTTTCATAAAGTTGCTACACCTTATCACCCCTAGATGAGTGGCTAGGTTAAGTTATCTAACCGGGAATTGAAGAGTATTTTGAAAAAGACAGTGGATAGATCCCAAAAAGATTGGTCTATGAAACTTGACGTTGCTCTTTGGGCTTACCGAAGCACTTAGAAGACTCCTTTAGCCACTATCCCATTTCGTTTAGTGTTTGAAAAGTCTTGTCATTTGCCGGTCGAGTTGGAACACAAAGCTTATTGGGCAACTAAGATGCTTAATTTTGATCTTAAGGTGGCCGGTGAGAAGTGGGCTTTGCAATTATGTGAACTTGATGAGCTTTGATTAGAGGTTTACGAGAGTTCCCGCATTTTTAGGGAAAGGACCAAGAAGTGGCATGATAAGCACATTTTGAAGAAGAGATTAAAGGTAGGTGACATGGTCCTTCTGTTCAATTCTAAGCTGAAATTATTTCCGGGCAGGTTAACATCTCGGTGGTCAGGTCCTTTTCAAGTCGTCAAAGTTCATCCTTATGGCGTAGTGGACATGTGGAGTGAATCCACCGATACTTTTAAAGAAAATGGATAGTGGCTCAAGCCCTATCTTGTGGGTGACCCTATTGACAAAACCGTTGTCCATACTCTTACTGATCCCGACCGCATATGGAAGCATGATCAATCTCTTGACCTTAAAAGAGCGCTTCTTAGGAGGTAACCCAAGCCTCTTTTATAGCTTTGATTCTCTTTTTAGATAATTTTTCATAAAATGAATAAAAAAGAGTGAAAATAACTAAATAAATAAATAAGAGAGAAGAAAGAAGAAAAAGAAAAAAAAAAATAAAGAAGAGAAGAAAACACAAGAAAAAGGAAGAAAAAAAATTATGGGCACCTTGGTCCATATTACCCAAATACGGCATGTGGCGTGCCCATCCAGAAGAAATAAAAAACCGATGTCCAGCAGACACCACGGTATGACCATGGTGCCCCTACGGACCGTGGTAGGCTGCTACGGGCCGCAGTTAAGGGTTTTGACCACGGTGACCATTCCTTTTCCCATACTTTCATCTTCTACCTCGACACACTCTCTCTCTACCTCCCTCTTTCTCTCTCTAAAATCTCCATTGTTACACCTTCTTTCTCTACCTAATTTCTTCCTATTTTCACTCCATTTTCACTCAAAATCTTCCCTTTTCTCTTAATCTTTCACTTTCTCCAACAAATTTTACCTCTTTCTATAATTTCTTCTCCAACCTCATCTCACCTTCACCCATCCTCGATAACCATCTTCTTCTCTCTCTAATCCTTCTTCTTCTTCACTTAAATTTTTCAATTTGCCTTCTTACATCTAATTTTTTAGCTTTTTGTTTCAATTTTTCTTACATTTTGCACCAATGGCACCCAACAAGAGACAAAGGAGCATCAAGAAAGCAGGAGCATCAAGGAAGCTGGAACATCTAGCCAAGCAACATCCCGCCCTCAACAAACCTCCCGAACTTCCACCAATGCTCGAGTCCAACGTAACATTCCTCATCATCTTAGTTTAATTAACCCTAACCATGTTGCTAGATATACTTGCTTAAATGAATGAATGGTTCAACTCATTATTCTGATGAAGAATTATTAGGCCATTTAGGATTGTTAAATGATACACGGTGGTTGTTTGCATGGGGGGCATGGGCCATTTTATTGAGATGAAGGAGCATACATATCGGGACCTTACCTTAGAATTCCTGAGTACTTTGCATGTTGAGGTCACTCGGGAGCCTCAATGTTAAGCGGGGTACATTTTCTTTTATTTGTAAGGGCAATTTTATAAGTTGAACTTAGGTACCTTCAACAGTATATTTGGTTTTCCACCTAGCATGGATTTACCAAACCGTCAAGTCCTCCGAAAATTCAACCCAAATGCCTTTAGGGCCGAGCTTTCGGGGAGTGTTAGGTATAATTCCAGTTCTTCTAAGAGTACGCACATAAGGAACCCTTGCATTTGGGTAGCTCAGCGCATTCTTGGTTGTTGTTTCTTTGCTTGGGATGTTAGTTTGAATGTCCCGAAATTGTCTGAGTTATATTTTTATATCTTGTATGCTTGATAATGTTTAACTTGATCCTAGGTCATTCTTGGCCCGACAGTTGTATAGTGTTGTTGTTAGCACTAAGGGTAGGATAGTCATTGGTTCTATCGTCACAATCATTGCTATATTTTTGGGTGATGAGCCTAACCCTGAGGATCGAGTATCTGGGTCCGAGCGGCTTGATCAAGTTGCTTTTGAGATAATGAACTTTTGTAAAGTAGAGGCACGACATTTGTGCTGAATTTACCCTGGGGATCAGCTTTTGTCCCTTCCCAATGTTGATCGGACCACCTTACTTTACCGGCCTAACCTCTATTGGGCATTTGGTGATTCTGAGGTTGCTCAACCTACACCTCCTCCACCCCGATTTACTTCTCAGGCTGGACCTGGTTCTGCTTCCCAACCACCCCCACTAACTATGTCGGCCTCCAAGGCACCCTTAGATCCATCAAGAGGAGCAAGTATCCCTTTGAGCCTATGTTGCATATGAGAACGTAGCTCTTCGTGACTTTGTCCAAGAGCGACATGACGAGCTCCATGGGATGCTTGCTATCCAGACCCAGTACTTTCAGGATTATAAGGCTTGTTTAGAGACCTGGCCTAATTGGCATATCTCTTATGGTCAACAACCTCACCCTCCTTCCCCACCTCCCTTTTGATTGCTTTTTGCTGCTTCCCCTTACTTTTCTACTTTGTGCACACACTGAGAACAATGTTTTGTTCAAGCATGAGGGAGTTGGTTAGTATTTGATGGCATTTGATGCCTGATATGGATTAGTGGGTGCTTGTGTATGTCTTGTGTATATTGTTCATGCCTGCATTTAGAGTTACATTGTAGGTTTTAATTTTAAAGCATGTTAGAAGTACATGTTTATGTTTCTTTTCGCTTTAGGTTGCATTTTAGTTTTCATAGTTTCTTTTCATAGTTTTTACATTTTAGAATTGTTATTAGGAGCATGCATCTTCCAAACAAAACAAAACAAAAAAACTAAAAAAAATGAAACAGAAGAGAAAAATCCTCCAATAATGATCTTTGTAAACTACTTAGATTTCTTTTGTTTAGATTGATCCTTTGATTTGTCCAATTGTGCATAAAAACGTTTGAGAATGAGTTCGCAAAAATGAGCTTCTTGTTTTGACCATATGCTGAGTGCAAATTGATTATCCTATGATTCTTTAGGTGAATATTGGCATATGTCTACTAATGAGCTAGTTATGACCTTGGTAGATGACCCGTGAGGCTTTGAGCTTTTAAAGAATAATTTATCAATTTAGTCTCTTGTCAATTTATGAGTGACTCTTCCTCGACATCATTTCTCTAGAACTTACTTTGAATCTCATTTAAGATCGCATTTCGTATATACATTTAGGCAACATGATTGAGGCCTTCTTTGTCTTGTTAACCCAAAAAACCAAATAGCCACAATTGTTATGTAATATGTATCCCTTGCTAGCCCTTTGAGCCTATATCCATTTTTATTGATTTAAACCTCTGTACATAGCCTTTGGCCAAGCATTTATCTAACCCTTATGCCAAGAATAGATAAGCGTTTTAATTAGGAGTTAGTAAGGTGTAATTGAGATTCTTTTTGGTGGATTTGGTTGGTTGTTTGGTGAAGAGATTTGTGTTCTTAAGTCATATATAAGAAATCCCTTTGTGTTATTATCCAAAGATTAGAGAAAAGTTAAAATTGAAATTTGATATGGATCTCCTTGGCCAACTTTTTTTCTTTTTTGAAGAAAACAAAGCAAGCAAAAATAAAACAAAAAAAAAGAAGGAATAAAAAGAGTGTTGGCCTCATTTGGATTGTAAAAAGTATTTGTGACTTTCAACTCTTTTTCTCTTCATCTGGGGATGATTTTTGTAGTTGAATTATATTCATTGAAGGAGACTACTGTATGAGCGCATTGGAAACATTTAGCTATTAGTCTATGGCTTCTACCTCCACATTTCCAAAACATTCGTTCCCCTCTTACCTTTACCCATGGCCCCATTACAACCTCATAAAGTCGTCATGATTGTCAAATATGTATCGCATCCTAGTGATGATGAATTAGAGAGCCTTATAAAGCTTATGGTAGATGTGAGTCTATAGAATGAGAAATGAGGGAACCTTCTTACATTTTAAAACATGTGTGTAATGAATGCCACATGACTATAGTAAGGTTCTACCGGCATTACTGGCTTCATTTGTTTCATATGTTAATATGATTATATTTGATGATTTTGAGAGATTGATTCAAAATTGATAATGTGGTCTATCAAATGATTTCGAAAATTTCATTTCCTTGTCTGTTTGTTAAATGGAGGTTGTACTTTTGGGTTAACTTAGGATCGACTTTGCTATTGAGATGCTACCAATGTCTATCATGAGCAGGTTATGAATAACTTTCGGTGTTAGTGTTGCATAGGGACAAGCTACGGTTTAAGCATGGGGGAGTTTGATAAGTGCTTAAAGTGTATATCATTTTAGGGTCATTTTGTTGCATTTTTAGACAAAATTGTGTGCTTTATGACATAATCTATACTCCTATTCTCGTTTTATGCTTGGATATGGTTCTTTAATGATACTTACAGGATTTTTTTAGACCATTTGACCTAGCATTTGACCCTCACTTGAGTGCATGTTGACCCCCCCGGATGCCCCTGAGTTGCGATGCCTGTGGAGCAAGAGAGGAACAGAAGAATTCGGTTCCAGCCAAGACCACATTCCAACTGTGGTGGATGCCACAGTCCAACCGTGGTGGATGCCACGGACCATGGTAAGCCTATAACTGCTAGACTCTTAATCTTCCTTGGTCGTGCAGCTGAGGATGCTCCGTTTGCTGCTTAAAAGGCGTGTTTCAAGGCACAAAAGAGGAGAGTTGGAGAGTAACCATAGCCATTTTCACTACTTCTCTCACATCTTTCTCTTAGTTTAGTTTAGTTTAGTTTAGTTTAGAGGTTTGAAAGGAGAAGCTTCGTTCTTGGGGGCTTGAAGATTGTTGCACAATTCAAGGGCTGCCATAGTTGTAAAGTTTTTCTTCCTTCCTCTGAATTTGTTCTTAAACTCTTATTCTTTGTTGAATGAGAAATATAACCGAGTACTTTAATTTAATATAGGGATTTGTTAGTCATAGTATTGTAGTTGGATCCCTTATCTTTGAAATCTTGCGCTCATTTCATGTTTGGAGTGATTCATATTTATCTTGAAATTAGAATTTTGTGACTGCAATTTGGCCAACATTGCTTGCTTATGTTAGGTAGTTGAGTGAAGTACTAAAAGGAGAAACTCAGTACTCGATCGTCTTGATAGAACTTGCTTTAGTGAAACTCGAGAGAGAATTGCTTGTCAAGAGGAGACTTAGCATTCATAGATCTTCAAACGAGACTAAATCCAAGACACTTGAGAGAGTGTTAGTTGAATTTGTTTAGCCAATTTAGCTCATTTCGAAAGAAAGGATCAAATTAACTCGATTGCAATTCCCTGAATTGTTCAATATATGAAAAGTGCACGCTTAACTTTATGGTCCAACTCTTTACTTGATGAATCAAACTTCTAGATGCTTTACTATAATAAAATTTCCAAATAGTTAATTAGTTTATTTAGCCCAATTCACTGAAAGAATTGATCGCTTAGCAATTTGAATAGGTAAATGACTCGATACATTACTCTAGTCCATGAGGTGGATCTTTTAATCTATACTACGTCACCTGTGTGCCGGCGAACATGCTAGTACCTCATATATATATATATACTATATATATATATATTAATATATATATATATATATATATATATATTATATATATAAATATATAATATATTATAATATATATACTATCTATCATTACATATTAAGATATATATATATCATATCATAAATATATATATATACATATATATCAATAATAAGATAATATACATATATTATATATAGTCTAAGAAATATGTATGCATACTATACATATACACGGTATATATATATTATATATATATATATATATATATATTATATATTAATATATTACTTATATATATCTATATATACCTATAGTATATATAGTATATATAATAATATATATATATATATGTATACATACATACATATATTTTAAAAATATATATATATTATATCTCTATATATATATATTATATATATATATATATATACAATATATACATACTAACATGCTCGCGAGCGTGCAGTACATACATACAGAGACATAGATATAAAGATGATATATATTATATTATTATATATAGATAATTATAATTGATTTTATATAATATATAGATATATTTATAGTTATATGTGGGGGGGTGGTTATACAAACTACATATACAATATATATGTTATATATTAAACATATAGTGCGATTAATATATAGATAACGCACACACCCACACTATGCATCTTATATATATAATACTTATATTATATTATATATTATATATATAGGTATATAATATATATAATATTATATATGTAATACCCACCACACATATATAATTATATATATATATATATTAGTGTTTCTATTTATACGCACAGATATATATTAGTATACGTCACACACACAACCTCTAGATATACAAAATATAATATATATATATTATATATATATAATTTATATATATATATATCTATAGGTATGTTGTATGTATATAATGTATTGTATATATGTAATAATATGAATATATATATATATATTGAATATATATTTATATATCTATATTATATATATATATATATATGTATGTATGTATACATATGTATGTATGTGTATGTATATATCTATCGACACACACACACACACACACATGCACACACACACACACATATATATATATCTATATGTATATATATGTACATATTTATGTATATGCATGTAAATATATGTATATTTATTTGTATATGTACATGCATGTCAATGTATATGTTTATACAGACATAGATATATATATATATATATATATATATATATATATATATATATATATATATATATTATGTTTATACAGACATAGATATATATATATATATATATATACATATGCACATGTACATATATATATTTATATGTGTATAATATATATATTATCTATATTATTATATATATTATATATATATATATATTATTATATATATATATAATAGATGTAATACCGATATATATATATATATATACTATATAGATATATATAATATATATATTATATATATATATATAGTATATACATATATATCTGCATCTATATACATACATGGCACATATATATAATATATATATATATATATATATATATATATATTATATATATATATTCTATTATAATGTATTTATGTATGTATTTATGTATGATCTGTATGTATGTATGTATAGATATATATGTATATGTGTATGTGTATATATAACACTCATATGTTATATAGATATATATATATATATATGTACATATATCATATATATATATATATATATTATATCTCTATATATATTATATATGTTATAGGACATATATATATATATATATGGTGTGTGTGTACTTTGTAATATATATAAATATGTTATTATATATAATATTTATTTATACCACATACATACATGTGTATATATTTAGATATATATATATTATATATATATATATATATATATATATATATATATATATACACACACACATGTATATATATACATAGACACACACATATATGTATGTATACATGTATATATATATATGTGTGTGTGTGTGTGTGTGTGTGTGTGTGTGTGTGTGTGTGTGTGTGCGTCTATATATATATGTACATATATATATATGCATATGATATATATATAACACCTCTTCTTCTCTGGCAATCTGGAGAGCTCCGGTCGATCGCCGCCATGGCAAAGGGACGGACGGGTAGACCACGGCAAAACCCAACCCACAAAATGCCTATTCAGCTTGAGTCCCACCACACTGCAGCTGGCGAGGAATTTTCGTCCCCTCAAACTGATTCAGCAGCGATTGAGAGTCCGAAAGCTCCAGATGTTCAATCTGATGAAATCCCGGCTGATTTGGGCCGCTCTCCTATTGAAGCTACGAGCAAACCGAAGAGCTCTTATGCCTCATTGGTGAATCTCGATGAAGGTACTATGTTATCATGTATTCCAGCTCCGATAATCAATGGAACAAAATGTGTAAAAATTGACTCTAAGGATGTTATTTCTGAAATTAATTGTTGGTAATCTGCGATGCTTTGTATGGTCTTGGGAATAAACCCTCCTCTGGAGGTAGTGAACGGATTTGTGA
This sequence comes from Carnegiea gigantea, assembly GCA_029747015.1. Lineage (NCBI taxonomy): Eukaryota > Viridiplantae > Streptophyta > Magnoliopsida > Caryophyllales > Cactaceae > Carnegiea > Carnegiea gigantea. The sequence continues at coordinate 4,302 of JAKOGI010003548.1, read as the reverse complement.
GGCGAATTTGGTCTGCGTATGAAATAGATAAAGTTTGCCCGGTGCGAACAGGGTTATTTCTGGTTCGATTCCAGAATACACAAGATCAATTGGAAGTTGTCAAAAAAGGTTTTCACTATTTTGACAAAAAACCCTTCATAGTTAAGCCTTGGAATGAGAGATGGAGTTTAATACTGAAGAAATCTCCTCTCTGCCAATTTGGGTACAGCTTCTGGGGCTAGACATCAAGTACTGGGGGGCTGAATCTTTGAGTAGAATTGGAAGTATGCTAGGTATCCCCCTCAAAATGGACAAGTATACCAAGGAGAAAACCATGTTAAGATATGCCAGAGTGTTGATTGATATCAATCTGGGTGAGCCTTTTCCTAATTATGTGGAATTTGCCAAGGATAAGAATGTGATAGTCAGGCAATAAATTATCTATGAGTGGAAACCTATTCAATGTCAGCATTGCAATATATTTGGACATAAAGCTGATAACTGTAGGAAAAAATCCACCAAAAAAGTATGGAGGGTAGTTCCTCCTACCATCTCCCCAACAGAATCCTCTCCCCCTAAAGATCATATGTTACAAGGGGCACAAGCAGATGAGGAAGGCTTTGTTCCAGTGATTAGATGTGGTACTACCAGACTCTCCCCAAGGGAATCAATTTAGCATGATATAACTAATTCATCTCGCTATGAAGCCTTGATTCAACCAGAAATAGTTATTCAATCTCCCACGAAGCACCCAGAGGGGTCATCCCCTAATGGTTAGACTATGTGGATGGAATATGAGGGGCCTGAATTGGCCCAATAAGCAAGAGGATCTCAAAATCTTCTTGCAGCTGAATAACCTAGGTTTGGTTGGTCTCTTTGAAACCAAAATAAAGATGAAAAATGTGAAAAAAAATAGCCAATAGGCTGTTTTAGGGATGGAGATGGGAGCACAACTTCAGTTATAGCCCTAAAGGTAGAATATGGATAGCCTGGAAGCCTAATTCCTTCACAGTTCAGGTATTGTCCATGTCAGCACAACACATACACTGCAGAGTATGCCAACCCTAGTAATTTTATATCACCTATGTGTATGGGGAGAATCAGGAGGGCCTCAGACAAGAATTATGGTAGACCTTGAGGGACATAGCAACCAACATGGATGATGCTTGGTGTACATTAGGAGATTTTAATGCAATCTTATACAAGGATGATAGAATGGGAGGAAACGAAATCTAAGACCATGAGGTCCAGCCATTCTCTGAATGCATAAATGATTGTGGATTACAGGAGCTGAGATACAAGGGTCCCTACTATACTTGGACCAATAAAACCATATGGTCGAGGATAGATAGGGCCTTAGTGAACACATTCTGGTTCAGTAGATTTGATTATGGTCATGTCAATTACCTTGCAAATATCCTATTGGACCACACAACCATGGTGGTGGAGACCACTACTTGTCCAAAACCAAAAAGACTATTTCAGTTTTGTGAAATGTGGACCAGACACACAGCATTCCTTCCATTGATTAAGTACCTTACACCAGACCACATTACTCACCCCTAGCAACAGTTGAAATCCTTCTTGCATAATGCCCAAAAAGCCCTTGGTAAGCTTAACAAAGATCATTTTTGAGACCTAAGAACCCAACAAGAACTGGCCCGAGGAAAGCTGTAAAAAAACTCAGCTAGAACCGTTGGAACACCCTACAAACCCAAACCTGCAGCATAAAGAGAAGATTCAGAGGGAACACTATATTCAAATAGGCTCCTCGGTGATTGACATCATTAGGCAGCAAAGCAAGGCATTTTGGATTAGCCATGGTGATAAATGCAACAAGTTTTTCTTTTTTGCAAAAGCCAAACAAAGGAAGATAGAAACATTTGTTTATGAACTGCATGATGCATCAGGCCATCTGAAACAGGGTTTTGATGAAGTCGCCTCTACTATGCATACGTACTATATAGGACTGCTAGGGGCAGGGCAGAAACAAGCACAAAGAGCAAAGCTAGATGCTGAGGTTATTAACTAAGGGCAATACTGTACCTAGAGCAGCAATTGGGATTGTGCAGGCCATTCACAGAAACAAACATCAAGACAACACTATTTTTCATTCCCAATATAAAATCCCCCAGAGCAGATGGCTTCCCTAGCGGGTTCTTCAAACTTACATGGGATAGCACAGGAGCACTGTTATGTACAGCTATTACTCATTTTTTCAACAATACTGAGCTACCTGACTACATAGGGAACACAAAGCTGATCCTACTCCCAAAGGTACCCAACCCCACAATGGCTAAAGACTTTCAACCCATTTCTTACTATACTGTAGTCTATAAGTGCATATCCAAACTTATATGCCAGAGATTCAAAGAGGTCTTACCATGTATCACTCACCAAAATCAAAGTGCATTTGTAAGGGGAGGGAAATCCTGTTTAATATCCTTATGTGTCATGACTTAGTGAGGGGATACTCAAGACAAGGGATCAGCCCTCGTAGCATTATGAAGTTGGTTATCCATAAAGCATTTGACTCAGTTAATTGGTGGTTCATAAAGGAGTTATTAAGTTGCCTTAAGTTCCCCACTCAATTTGTGAAATGGGTAATGGCATGCCTTTCTTCTGTATCATTTACATTACACATAAATGGACAGATTGGGGGTGAATTCAAAGGAGGGAGAGGGTTGAAATAAGGGGACCCCTTATCCCCCCTTCTTTTGTATTGACTATGAAGTATTTTACAAGGCTAATGAAGCAGTTATCCACTCGGGCAGAATTCAAATTCCACCAATACTACAAGGGGCTGAAGCTCAATCATCTTATGTTCGCAGATAATGTGGTTATATTCTATAAAGCACACCTACCCACTTTGCAGCTAATTAAACAAATTTTGAAGAAGTTCCACCTGGCTACGGGTCTTGAGGCTAGTGCAACTAAGTCACACATTATTTTTGGGGGATGCAGTACTGCCCTAAAATCAGCATGTCTATAGGAAATAGGTTTTCAAGAGGGCACACTTCCAATGACCTATCTCAGGATCCCCATAATAGTGAGTAGACTGAGCAAGATGGAATGTAATACACTGGTGGAAAAGATTATGGGGAAAGTGAGGCAATGGACCACAAAACATTTGGCGTTTGCAGGCTGGGCACCGCTCATAAACTCGGTGGTCTTTGGACTGTATAGCTACTAGGCCTCCATATTCATCATTCTGCAGGATGTTATCGACAGGATTAATACCATTTGCAGAAATTTCTTATGGGGCGGCCAAGCTGAATACAAGAGAAGTCCCCTAATAGCATGGGGAACCACGTGCAACCCTAAGAAATTTGGAGGATCGGGGCTTAAAAACCTTTCAGCCTGGAATAAAGCCAGTATAGGCAAGCTAGTATGGATCATAGCAAAGAAAAAAGACATACTTTGGATACGATGGATACACGGCAGATACCTCAAGAACCAGGATTGGTGGACTCATCAAACCCCTAGCGATTATAGCTGGTATTGGAGGAAGCTCAACAGACTTAAGGAGATGTTTAAAGGGGGGGTTGCAACATACTAGTTCTTCAGGGCAATGGACTGGGGGGACTGAGTACACAGCGGCAGTAGGGTATAATTGGATATTGGGGGACAGAGACAAGCCATGGTGGACAAAAATCACTTAGACTAGGACAACCACATCGAGGCATGCTCCAACCCTATGTCCCTTAATGCATCAAAGACTTTCGATTAAAGCCAGACTAGCACAATTCCTAGAGTTGAGTTCAGGGACACAATGTGAGGTTTGCAATGAGCATGAGGAGGATTACAATCATTTATTCTTTCAGTGCAACTGGGCTAAGGAATATTGGATGAAAATTCATCATTGGTGGCCGCATAAAGTCTCCGCACAGAGCTGGGATACGTTCCAATCCTCACTTCGAAAACTCAAGTGTCCACAGAAGGAAAAACAGCTTACATATACAATCATGGATGTGGGTATATATCACATATGGAGGTCAAGGAATGCCAAGATTTTTGACAAGCAAAGCATTCCAGTACATAGATAGTTTTAGCCCACAAAAGATCACATAATTCAGCGTATGCTCTTTCTCAACTTCAAGACCAAAAAAAGACGAAAAGTATATAGCACATATACACAACTGACAGGAGGATAACTGAACTAATACGTTTAAGGGGAGTTATAAGGTGCACATATTTGTTTGTTAATGAATTCCACTTTCACACTGCATAAAAATACATATACATATATATATATATGTATATGTATGTATGTATATATGTATGTATGTATATATATATATATATATATATATATATATATAT
>JAKOGI010003547.1:0-47500 GCA_029747015.1 Carnegiea gigantea | reverse complement strand
ATGGATTGCAAGGCCATGTGTGGCTCATTGGGCAGAATCTGTCAAGTTGTACTATGAAGTGTGTGAATGTGCTATGTGCGAACCCCTTTTCCCCCAATGTGCTACGTGACACTATGTGGCTAATTCTTAAAATTTTAGATCTCTTTTAAAAGAAGGGTCAGTTTAGAAAGCTTGTTTTCATAATTGCGAATGCTTTTGAATACTTATCAATTGCCTGATAGTTTATGAAGATGTTTGTAGCCTAAAAGAAATCCGAAATCATCGAACTATTTAGTGAGTGACTCGACTGAATAGTCGATAAGTTTAGGAAGGTTAAAAGTGAACTAAAAGTGAGTTCAAAAATGTTTTAAGGCATTGGCTTGTATATAACTTCTCCTTATGTTTAAAAAGGATTTAAAGGATCTGAAAAAAGGGCATCTTAAAGTATTAGTTATGAAATTTAGCTTGAATTGTGTGCTAGCTGCTTATTTGAGTTTCGAGTTATGAGCTAGTAAAATCATTACGATTTTAAAAAGCATTTATGTTGAAAAATTATGATGAAACCTTCTTTGAATCATAAGCGGCCAAGTATTCTAAGTTTTGAAGAGTAGTAAGCGGAGAATGATTTAAAGTTTTAATTTGTTTAAGCACCCTTCTTTTAGTATACAAAGGATTTTAAGCGAACTAAAATTCGGCAACTGAATGAGTTTATTACGAAACTTAATTTGAGTTATATGCTAGTTTGAATGAGTTTATTACTTTAAGGTTCAATAAGCTTCAATTACGAATCTAGTTTCATTATTACTTTAAGTTTCAATAAGCTTCAATTACGAATCTAGTTTGATTATTACTTTATGTTTCAATAAGCTTCAATTACGAATCTATTTTGATTATTACTTTAAGTTTCAATAAGCTTCAATTACGAATCTAGTTTGATTATTACTTTATGTTTCAATAAGCTTCAAGTATGAATCTAGTTTGATTATTATTTTATGTTTCAATAAGCTTCAATTACGAATCTAGTTTGATTATTACTTTAGGTTTCAATAACCTTCAATTACAAATCTAGTTTGAATTAAACGCTAACTAAGTACCTTAAGTTCCAAATGAGTTTCGATTCACGAGTTAGCAGACTTATTACATTTATAAGAAGCTTTTACGTTAAAAATGAAGTCAATTTACGTGTTAGCAAACTTATTACTTTTATAGGAAACTTTTAAGTTAAAAACGAAGTCGATTTACGAGTTAGCAAACTAATTATCTTTATAAGAAGTTTTTAAGTTAAAAACGAAGTCGATTTATGTGTTAGCAAACTTATTTCGTTTATAAGAAGTTTTTCAGTTAAAAACAAGGTCGATTTATAAGTTTGCATACTTATTACATTTATAAGAAGTTTTTAAGTTAAAAACGAGTGAATTATAAACATTTCGAAAGGTTATGGTCGTTTTGTTAAAAAGTAAGATTTTAGCGAATGGTCGTTTTGTTAAAAAGTAAGATTTTAGCGAAGTAATCAATTGAAAGAGAGAAATGAAATGCAATTTTAAATGCTAAGAAAGTGCTAGGCAAATGGCCAGACCTTGAGGGTGGAAACTGGATGCAAAGATGACGTGATTTGTTTCCCCCAAAGGTAATATTAGGAGCTGGACGCAAGATGGTGTGAGCTGTTCCTGGGAACTGGACTCAAGATATGATTATCTTGGTGTGAGTTGTTCCCTAATGTGTGATGCGTAAGAAAACCTTGAGGGGGACTGGACTCAAGATATGACTATCTTGGTGTGAGTTGTTACCCCACAGAGGACAATATCGAAGTTAGAGTTGCTCTACTAAGACGCATTTTGGCCAAAACATTAAGTACGTTTACCCCGGGGATAATGTGAGTTGTGGGTGACGATCTCACTTAGGGCAGAGCGTAGATCTCCCCTAGCCCGCACAGTAAGATATTTTTATGTTATGAGTAAGTTCCTAATAAATAGGATATTGGTATTTTGCCATTTTAAGCATTTCAGAAAAGAAAGATTTCTAAGGGCCATTACGAGGCCGTATTGAATAAGATTTAAAAAGCTTATAAGGGTCACTCGAGGGCCATTACGAAAGAAGTTCTTGTAAAGAATATGAGCCTCAAAAGGCTAAGTAAAGTGTTTTTTTAAAAAGAAAAGAAAGAAAGCTTTCAAATGTACATACCCTGCGCATATTTTATGATCGTGTCTCCAAGTATAGTTCAATGAATTTTCAAATGAAGTATGGTTACATCTTAGTAATGCAACATACATCCAAGCTTTTCAATGTGCATATTCTATGAAAGAATGTTTCCTGCCAAGTCTTTCTTACCGGTTTGGATGTTTCAAGAACTTTTACAAAGAATTATAAGCTTTAAGAAGTTGGCGTGAATTATAAACTATTCCTTGAATATATCGAGAGTCACTGTATTTTCAAAAGTATGTTTGAAAGTTTCATACTCACTCTTTGTGCTTACTTGTTTACGTACTTGAATGCTTGTTAGAAAGGAAGATTGGTCATTAAGGGCCTAGGGATGAATTGAAGAACTAGTGTGAAGTACAAGGGTGGCAATCTTTCCTTGGGGGCTATGATTGCCTAATATGATAGTATTATATAAATACGTAATATGTGACCATTATTGGTATTATTACTTGCAAATGGTTTTGGTTTTAAGGAGCAGGGGAATTCTCACAGCGCATGTGGTTGCTCATTCATTTACTTATTCCCTTTTCCAGGTTCAGTTTGAGTAGGTATGAGTGATATTTTGAAGTTATTTTGACGCCAACCCATCAGAAGTCTTCTGCTGGCTTTGCAAGTGTTCGATGCCTACCACGTTGTAAATATTTAAGTTCATTGTTGTATGTGAAAGTATGTAGTCGGCTCTGTACCTGTGTATGTATTACTTTAACCCTTGTGGTAGTTGTTCGATTGACAGTAATCCCGGGCGAGTAGCCCGAGGGGTTGAATTTAGGTTATTTTAGCACATATTATACCTTATTACCAGCTTACAGGTACCCTTAGCTAAGCTAAGACCCTAAAATATTGCTAAAATAGGGGAAACTCTTGTAGTTTTATTTTAGAATGACTATCTAAATGCTAATCCAAACCCTCGATCTTCAAGAGCCTTAAGGATTTCCTCCTATGGAGTCCTGGTGGTGTTACCCCTCCTCGAGATGGGGTCATTACAATATATATATATATATATATATATATATATATATATATATATATATATATATATGTGTGAATATATATATATATATATATATATATATATATATATATATATATATATATATGTATATTATATATATATATATATATATATATATATATATATATATATATATATATATATATTCATATATTTATGCATATAATAGAAAATTATATGGGATTAATTGTAAATTTACTAAGAAAGTAAATTACAAATATAAGTATACAACCCATCCCTAGCCCTATATCAGATGCATCGTGTAATTACCCAGGGGATTATGTGCCATTAAGCCAGGTTTCATGTATCTCATTTGAGTTTGTGTGCCAAAAAAATATATGAACCCACCTATCGTAAATCATCTATCAATGGTCTCATTTGTGAGACCCAATGCCAAAATATATATATGTGTGTGTGTGTGCCATAATATATATATAGATATATAGATATATATATATATATATATATATATATATAGATATATAATAGCATATATATATATATATATCTTATATATATATTGTATGTAAAACAAAAATATATATTCTACATATATTATATATTATAGTATATATAAATAATATATAAATAAAAATTTTACACAATGTATGACGTATATGTAGATACCACACCCACCACACACACACCCACAAAACACACACACACACACATATATATATATATGTATAATATAAAGACACTACACACGCACGCCCACACACACAGTTTGAATATACTACATATACATTATACATAATTAATATATATATGCTATACATATAATATATATATATATATATCTTATATATATATTATATGGATAGTATGTAGGTGTAATATATATATATATATATATATATATATAGTATATATATAATATATATACACATAATATATATATATATATATATATATATGTAAATTTACGTATATATATATGTACAAATACATATACACAGGTACATATATATGTATATATATATATATATATGTATATATATTTGCATATATATGTATATATATATATGTGTGTGTGTGTGTGTGTGTATATACATAGACACACTTGTCTCTCTCTCTCTTCTCTCTCTCTCTCTCTCTCTCTCTCTCTCTCCTCTATATATATATATATATATATATATATATATATATATATATATGTGCACGTATGTGTATGTATTTACATAATAGATAATATGTGGTGTGTGTGTGTGTATATAATATATATATATATATATATATATATATATATATAGTATATAATTATATATATATATATATATATATATATATATATATATATTCATATATTTATACATATAATGGAAAATTATATGGGATTAGTTGTAAATTTACTAAGAAAGTAAATTACAAATGTAAGTATACAACCCATCCCTAGCCCTATATCAGATGCATCGTGTAATTACCCAAGGGATTATGTGCCGTTAAGCCTGGTTTCATGTATCTCATTTGAGTTCGTGCGACAAAAAAATATATGAGCCCACCTATCGCAAATCATCTATCAATGGTCTCATTTGTGAGACCCAATGCCAAAATATACCTTAAAAAATGAAAAAAAAAGAAAGAAAATAACGAAATTTTTATTTAGGCCCCGGTATTGGTTCATAATTTCACGTTTGTCATATTTGGAATTGGTAAATAGAAACAGGTTGGTTCAGGTTGACATTTTCGGTAATCGAATCAATGTTCTTTCATAACTCATTAAGTGATCATACATCAAAATTCATAGATTTGTCTTTGTGAGATTAACAACTTTATCTGCATTTACTCAATAAGTCAAAACTAAAAAGCAACAACAATATATGAGTCTTTGTCAGTTAGCATTACGTTTATGTGATTGTGAATACTCGCTATCGAAACTCAAGACTTGGAATTTAATTGTCCAAAATTTAAATGAGTCATATTATCATGAGATCATATGCAAACATATATTGTTGAATATGATTATGTAGAATTAAACATGTTGTGATAATGATTTAGAATCATAAATTAGTAGTGCGGTATTTTTTACAGTAGTCATGGAATGATATTATAAATTTACAATCATAGTGTACATTACATTAAGTCATTAAGTGAATCAAATAGTAAAATAAGATTGCTAGATCCTAATAAGTTCAATAAATTATTAATTATATTTATCTTTTCATAATTTCTATTGTGACAAAATATTATCTCTTATATTTTACTACATATCTATCAAATTAAAAACTTAAAACTATCAACTATTTTATTTTTTCCTCTTAAGATTTTAGTTGATTTCATTTGTAAAAATTTCCTCTTAAATTATTTTTATTTTCCCACCTATCTCAACTAATTGAGTTTGAAAAAAATTAAAATTTCCCCCAAAAGAGAAAAGACTAAAACCCAAAAAAATAAAGTTACTACTTACTACTTTCTCAGATTCTCACTACCTAAACCTTTAAATTTTAAAATTTTGGAAGTTAGTTATTTTAATTTTAAGTGAATCAAAGTCTGAAAAGTGAAAACCACTCCCAGTCCCAGACTCACTTAGTCCCTCGACTCCCTTGTCTCTACTCTCTTGCTAGTTGTTGCCTAAACCCTAACCCACCCTCAGTCAGTTGACTACTCATCGAACGTCGCATAAACCACCATCAATCTCCTACTTGCCGATTGCTGCCTAACCTTCTGTCATTCTCCTACTCACTGCTAAACCTGGTGTCGAAGTGTCGAACCCTCACTCCTGCAATTTGGTACTCGCAAAATGCCTAAGCCACCATGAGCCCATGTTAAATCGCCACCCACTCTACTCCTTATTGCATCACCTCCCTAGCCCCAACTCCTTATTTTGTCGCCACCCACTCACGAGCCCACAGTTTACCCAGTCTGGTCGCCTAATTCGTTCGAGTTCGAATAGGTATGTCCCTCATTTTCTGTACATATTAGCTAATGGGCTGTGTTCTAAATTTTCTGGTACTGAAATGATACCTCGACCCTAAATCATGTTTATTTTTTTGTTGTTAAAATGGGCCACGAAGGCAATACAATACAATGGGGAGATGGAAAATCGAACCTGAGACATAATGTACTCAGGACCTCAGTCTTAACCAGTAGGCCAAGATCTCATCGGTTTATTTATTTATTTAATTAAGTCATGCTATTATTTTCCCCACATTTAATTGTTCCATTTAATAATCCCAGTTGGGAAAATTTCTATTTGGGCCTCACTTTGCAATTTGGGCTTTTATTATTATAAAATTTCGGATTAATTGATAGTTGGCCCTAGTAATTAAGTTTTTAAAAAATTAAATTATTTTCATAACGTCCCAAAAATTTAATTTCAAGCTATAAAAAAATTTAATTAATCACATAAAGTGCAATTTCTTCCGGGTCCAAATTCATTTAGGCCTAATTTTGACCAAACAAGTTACTACTTCATTTGCTTAACTAATTATCATTAGAAAAACGATACTTCAAAAAAGTTAAAAAACCCATAAAATATCAAGATCTCTCTCCCCCCCTTCTCCTCTTCCTCCCAAGGCCACTAGCCCTTGGCTGCTGCTATTTTGCTGCTTCTACCACCAGCCTCACCACTGTCTACCTACTAGACAGCCACCAGACATCGCCCCAATCGGGCAACCACCTCCCCACACCCTTCAAACATCATTTATACCTCCTTATTCAAGCTTAAAGTGAGTAAACCCTGTCACCTATTGTGTTGATTTCTAGTTTTGATTCTTGTTTTTGTTGGTTTTTGTTGTTGATTATGTGATTTTGATGAGAAATAAGAATTGTTTTGATGTTTTCATTGTTGGTTAAGCTTGAAAGCGTACAAGAGTTGAGGTTGTTCATGATAATGCAAACTTAAGTTTGAAGTGATGGATTTGGATTGTTTTGTATTTGACAGTGTGATCTTTGGTATTAGTAACGGATATCATAATGTTTTTACTGATTTTAGATGAGTTCAAGTGCAAGTACAAGTTGGTCATAAGCTAGGGTTTTAATAATCATGCATGGAATAGCTTATTTTTAACTTCAAGTATGTTAATTGTACATAATTGGATAGAAAATGAAATTTAGATGTGTTGTTTAACCTGGATAATGCCTTGAGATGATTCTTACAAAAAGGAGTGGATTATGGAAAATTTCTTTAATTGATTAAAAGAGGTTATTTTGTACATTTATGCAAGCGAGATTATTGAGGTGTTTTAAGTTTTCTTGTAAAGAGAAGAATTAAAAATTAGATGAAGATGATTATGGAGTAAATTTGAATAATATGGCTACATAAGATGATGTTAAGGAACAACCATTGTTTAATTATTTTAGAGAGTGATTTAGAGGGAAATTATGTGAGGAAAAGGTTGAGAGCATGGGCAGTAGGGCTGTGAACAGACACAAAACAGGGATCCATTTGCGATTAAACTAGTACTATTTAGTACGTTGAAAAATTGCAAATTTTAGTGAATAGATATATCAATGAGCTACCTTTCAAATGGCTCCTGAATCACTTTAATTCAAGTTCTGTGGAAAACATTATGGCCGATTTGCTAAGACTACGCAGAATGAACCGAAGCTGTGCATGGTTTTTTTAAAAGCTCAATTTTAGGAGCCATATTCTGGTAGTTGTGCTTTACACTATACATGAAACTATTATGGGACTTCTTAAACTTTCCATATTGGGGTTTTAGGTCTCAGTTTGAGGTTTGGAGTGTGAATTATGAATTATTTTCCTTTACTTCTATGACGTATTTACTTTATAACCTAAACTATTTGCCTTGGTGTACTTTACTTTAGATTATATTATATTACCATGATCTAAACTAAATTTTTATAGTTTATATAGTTTGTATCATCTTAGTTTAACCTATCTTATATTTATTCATTGGAGTCTGAATGCTATTTAGTAAACAAGTTTGATTAAAGTTATTAGTTATGAGAACAAGTTCATTTGCTAACTACATGTACCTATAATGATAATTTTGAGCAGAATCAGGGTCTAATCTATTGTGTCTTTCCCTTCTTGTGTATAAATACTATCCATTGAGATTGCGTTAAAAATCCCAGATATCTTCATCACCTGTATTTTTATAAATCAGGACGTATTTATCAAAATTATAATATTTTGGTAAGTACATCAATGAATTAGTTTAATCAATGAATTAGTTTAATCAATGATTTGTCACATAATTATCGACCCCATCAGTTATCAGTTATAGGGCAATACCTTACAGTTACCCGTGCAGCCTCAGGTTAGGTCCCCCAATCAGCCTGACAGGTGTACACTTATCTACAGATCGTATCACTTCTCAGGGGTTCATTACCAGATGATAACTAGCAATGTAATTTTACATTCATCTCATTCCCTATTTTAAATTAAAATAAATTGCAAAGTGGGCCTAATCAATGTTTCGGTGATCATTTATTTTAGGCAAATGCCTAGTGAATCACCCCCAGGCTAACAAACTTGGTGAGGATGATAAGTGAGCAATGGAATTTGGTCAGATTATTAATTATGTACTAAACCTATGTTTTGGAGATGTATTTTGAGTTATCTTGTGGCTGGAACTATAACAACAATGGTGAACTACCTGCTATGATGTATAAACCTCATGTTTGTTATCACCTAGACATGTATGATTTTTGGATGATGTTGATAGTTTATGGGCTTGAATTATGCTCAACTATAATATCTCTAGTGTAATTACTTTAAGCCTTTCCTTTTTGGGATGGCAGTAACACCCCGATCATTGGGATTATCTCTTCTAATCAAGAGAATTATTTAAGAAACCATAAACAGTGAAGCATATTCCTTTTGGGGTGTTACAAATTTGGTATCAGAGCCAGGTTTGCTTTTTTTTATGGGTTACAAAGTACGGAGAGCAGCCATAGGGGGAAGATAAGCTTGGTTATTAAGAGATATTGCTATATCGATAGATATTTGTAGTAATAGAAAAGTCTATGTGTATCTCTTACATGTTCTTCATTTATGTTTTCTTATTAGATTGATCCATGTGCAGTAAACATGATGCTGGGTACAACTGTGGCCTCCCACATCTCTCTTCTTCATGCTTGTATAATAGCTCACACACAGGACTCCTTCTCTAAGTTTCATAGTATTACAGTCCATGCCAGTATATTGTTGTGGTCCCTACCTATGGTTACCTCATGCGTTGAGTATAGGATCTGTTATCATGATTTCATGATGACGGGAGCCTCAGGGTGAGATGGACCTATGTTTCAGACACAGGGGTTCTGAGCTACCATCACTTCTGAGTTGCTGGTTAGAGAGGAGCTCGAGCAGAGGGGGATCACCATGGAGACCCTGCAGCATGTTTTTCCTTTACACCATGCACCTCCCCGCTAGCACCACCTGCCCCTACTCAGGGACCGCCCTCACCACCTGCACCTGGCACTCTTTAGATGCCCGATAGTCCAGCGTCATCGAGGGCTGGGGAGGCTCATATGGTCGTTCATATACCTGACACATCGGAGATAGAGGTGATTAGCTCTGATGACGAGCTTATGGAGGAGGATCCAGAGGGAGACCCGGAGTTTGAGAAGCATCAGATTGATCATGAGGTTGAGGAGGCAGAGTCGAGTGCATCTTACAGCAAACTCAAGCAAGGAGCATGAAGACGAGTCTGGCTCGGACTATGATCCATCTAGGGATCAGTAGCTTGGTTTAGGTGATGACTTTTTACATAAGCTGGTCATATTTTGAGCCCCATATGCATATAGCACGGTCAATTATATAGATGTATTTTGTGTAAGTCATCTCATTGTATATAGTTCAACAGATCCTTTTGGCTGGGTCACTAGTCGCGGCTTCTTTTTGGGCATCGGGCGTACTTAGTGGTTGGGGCTAGGCAGTGTTTAGGGTAGGTTTAAGGACCGACTGTTGAACGTGATTTTTTATTTTTATTTTGTTGACAATTTTACAATGTTGAAAATAGTACTTGTAAGTCTGACATCTTCCTTTTATAAAAAGAATGGTCAAAGTATCAAAAATTGAATGTTCATTAAAAAAATCCAAGAGAGGAGAAAGCTACTGCAAAATTCAAAAATAAGTGACAATATATAGTCTATTTTCTTACAAAAGGAAAATTACTAGAATTATCAAAAAAAAAGGGGGAAAGCCACATTAAGAGCCATTTGATCACCACTTAGATCTGCTGCACTGATGTATATGTCATAGCCCAACAATATCAACCTAAAGGAAAGAGAGTTTATTAAATTCAATTGGGCCTAGAGACATATCTTAAATGATGAAGTTGAAAGCCACACATAATCGTTGGTTTCATATAATAAAATAAAACCCATTCCCACATTCATGAGCTTGCATTGATAATGATCAACTTCTTTTGAAGTTAAGTGTATGATACCCTAAACATAGACAAAGTCAAAGGAGGATAAAAAGCCTAGGGAAGTTACTTTGACAATAGCCATGTTCCCCACTTCTCCAATTATTGAGCAACATAGGATGAAAAGCAACCACCAAAAAAAAAGTTCATTTTCGTATGTTATAAAAGGAGGACAGATAGAACTAGTGGGGGTGAGAAGCAAACGTCAAAAAAAGGGGGTTTGGAGAAAGAGGAGAACCACAGTTACAAAGCCCAGAACAAGCAAAAATTTCTGTGAGGAAAAAGGAGAGGTACAAGAAGAACTGGAGGATTAAAAAAAACATTAATCCAAAGAGTTTAGATAGCTTTCTCTACCATCTCAAGCCGATAAAACTCAAGGTAAAAAAACAACTACAAAGTTGGGATGCTTTATACCCCTATCTAAAATTTTCAATCCTTGTTCCCATGTCTATCATGATTAAGCAGAAGAGGTGGCGAATCATAAGAAGAATTCAAGTCTCAACTCTCACGTTAGGTTCAGGATTTAATCAAACCTTTGGATCCTCCTAGATCCCAGTCCTTGACAAAAATACAAAAACCAAAAAAAACAAATAGATCCTGCGTGATCTTGATTCTTGCCAAAATGACGAAACTATGGATCCTGCCGAATCCTAGCTCCTGCCGGAACCATAAAGCTGATGTCTTGAAGAAAACAGATGATCAAGTATAGGTCTTATTAGGACTGTAATATTAGGGCTATAATATATTTTTATATTATATTTGCTTCTAAGTAGTTATATGGTATTTGGAACCTATGTTATTGCTTTTCTTGCGTGTGAAGCTAGGGCTAATACAAGCCAGCGATGTATATATATTTATGATTCATGACAATGAAAGGCAGAGACATCACACAGATATTCTTTAGCCTCTCGTTAACACTCTTTCTCACCTCAAAACTCTTCATGGTATCAGAACAACCTTGAAGGAGCGCAGCCATGACTAACGGAGGTTCGAAAGGATTCATCTTTGAACCACAATCCCTATATTATCTGCATCCCTCGGAGGAACCTGGGGCTGCTATCAGGGCTGTCGTCTACAATGGTAAGAATTACGATCTCTGGGAGAAGGCTGTACGAACAGCTCTAAGGGCCAAGAATAAGCTTGGCTTTATCGAAGGCACGCTGGTACGACCTACAGCGAAGGATGGAGATGACTCGGAGGTCCAAGCCTGGGACATGGAAAATTCGATGGTGTCATCCTGGATCCTCAACGTGATAGACCTGAGGTTATATACAAGCGTGGCTTATGTGGATACTGCAAAATTAATGTGGGGGATGTTAAAGAAACGGTATGCACTTGCTAACATTCTAAAAATACATCAGTTGAAAGCAAGGAGGATTGAGTATGGTTGAATTCTATTTAAAGATCAGCTATTTATGGGTTGAACATAGAAATTATGATAAGGTGCCATATTGCACTTGCAAGGGTGTACGTGCGAGGCGGCCAGCAAGATCGTCCAGAAGCATGAGCAAGAGAAGGCACATTAGTTTTTGATGGGCCTAAATGACGATGCTTACTCCTCGATACGAAGCTAGATTCTCACGCATGACTCGTTGCCTTCCTTGGACCGCATCTTCAACATGGTGATGCAGGAAGAGAATCATGAGAGTGTGATGCTCGGTAGAGAAGATAGAAGCGAGACTACTGCTGCGTATGCTGCCATCACCGATCGAACACAACACACTGTCACAGAGAAAGCTGGACGTAAACACTGTGGACGATTTGGGCATGATGAAAGCAACTGCTACGAGCTAATCGGGTACCCACCTGAGTGGGGTACGTGTGGTCGAGGCAAACGACGAGGACGCAACACGTGAGGAGGAAGAGAAGGCAACAACAGAGGGTGTGGGACTGGATGAGAAACAGCATATGTGGCTTCTGACAGGAGTGTGGAGCAAGCTGCCATGGCTCACACAAGCGAGGGAACCGTACTGCCTTCGATACCGGGTCTGACTACGGAGTAAACGCAATGGCTCTTAGGCCTCATTGAACCACGAAACCAGGTTACGAACAATTATCAGGTAAACCCTTTAGATTTTTAATACGGGAGCATCCTGTCACATGACCGAAAATCTGGGTTTCCTTAGTAAGGTCGAGGCTATAGAACCGATTCCAGTTGAATTGCCTAATGGAGTTTTTCGCATAGGCAAGTTGCAAGGAACCATGATGCTGGGCTCAAAACTACAATTGAGCAAAGTTCTTTATATTCCTAACTTTCATTGCAACTTAGTTTCAATTGCTCAGCTATGTAGAGAATTGAGATGCATAGTGATATTTACTGACGAACTTTGTGTAATACAGGACTGCATCTCGAGGAACTTGATTGGAGTCGGTGAACTGAGAGGAGAGGTCTACTGCTTCAACGAAACAGCAACAGTGAAGGTACAAGCTAATGCAGTGGGCTCTAGTAATCTGTGGCATAGCCGTCTTGGACATCCGTCGCATCCAATTGTTTCATTGCTCCCTAAGGAATTAGGTGTTAGTGGTGGTTTAGGAAATCATAAAGTCGAACCTTGTGATGTATGTTTCCATGCAAAGCAAACATGGAATCAGTTTGATGTTAGTGAAAGTAAAGTAGATGATATTTTTGAGATCATTCATTGTGACATATGGGGTTCTTATAGAGTTCCCTCTTTTTGCGGTGCACATTATTTTTTAATCATTGTGGATGATGCTAGTAGGGCAGCTTGGATTTACTTGCTTAGGGAAAAGGGGAAGTGGCTAGCATCTTGCAAAACTTCATTAACATGGCAAAAACTCAATTTGAGAAAAATGTGAAAATAGTTCGTAGCGATAATGGCCCTGAGTTCAAATCAGGACCAATGCTTCATTTTTGTTCAGAAAAGGGGATTATCCACCAAACTAGTTGTGTTGACACTCCCCAATAGAATGGTAAAGTGGAACGGAAGCACAGACATATTTTGAACGTGGCAAGGGCACTCCGCTTTTAGGCCCATCTTCATTAGCGTTTTGTGGCGAGTGTGTCCTAACTGCGGCTTGCCTCATCAGTCTACCTCCCAGTGAAATCTTAAAAGGACGAACCCTGTATGAGGTCCTATTTGTAGTAAAGCCCAGTTATGACAATTTAAAGGTCTTTGGGAGTCTATGTTTTACACATTTAAGGTCTACACCTACGGATAAGTTTGCTTCACGAAGCCAGAAATGTATCTATGTCGGGTATCCTTACGGAAAGAAAGGTTGGAAGGTGTATGATTTATAGACTCATGAAATATTCATGAGTAGAGATGTAATCTTCTGTGAGCATATTTTTCCCTTTACTCCGACTGATGATTCGACAACCACTCAAGCATTGCATGAAGCTTGTGTCACAGCTATCTTTGACACCTTCGGTCCATATGAAGAAGCACAAGGTAAAACTGGTAGCATGATGCAGCCCATTGGAGACTTGTTCCCTGGGCCCATTTCGACGGGGACCACGCCCCAGTTGTGCATGATTTGACTGTGGGCCAGGTCGAGTCCGGTGGTGTTAATGAAGCTATGGGCCCAGACATTCGAGGGAGCTCTCCTGGGCCGCAGACTCTGGGCTTCAGAAGTGAAGCAATCACCATTGGGGCTTCGGCCCAAAACGACGGGGGGAGGATTGAGGATGGGCGTCAGGCCTCGATCAACCCAGTCTCGGTCGAGCATATGAGCTCCAGTCACGGCCCACCCAGAAAGTCTGGACGGGAAAGACGCACTGATTCTCACTTGGAAGATTATGTATGCTATAGAGCTCGATCCTTAGACCCTTCTCTCGTAGGCATCCCACTGCAAAAAGGTTCCTCAGGTACATCGTATCCCTGAGTTAATTATATCACTTATGATAAGTTCTCTAAAGCTCACAAAGTTTTTTTAGCTGCTATTACAAAGATAGTTGAGCCCAGGTATTATCATGAAGCCGCCAAGGATTCACGATGGAGAAAAGCTATGGCAGATGAAATTTAGGCTTTGGAGGAAAATCAGACTTGGACCGTCGAAGATCTCTCGCCTGGAAAGAAACCTATTAACTGCAAGTGGGTTTATAAGGTGAAGTATCATTCAGATGGGTCTATTGAGAGGTTCAAGGCTTATCTCGTTGTTCATGAAGATCACCAACTGGAGGGCTTTGATTTCAATGAAACTTTTACTCCAGTAGCCAAAATGACCAGTGTGCGCACCTTTCTATCTGTCGTTGTTGCAAAAGGGTGGGAGTTACACCAAATGGATGTCAACAATGCATTTCTACATGGAGATCTCGATGAAGAGGTTTATATACGACTTCCACCTGGTTTTACTACTGCCTCACCTAACACGGTTTGTTGACTCCGAAAATCCTTATATGGATTACGTCAAGCTCCTTGTCAGTGGTTTGCTAAGCTGTCATCCAAGCTAGGTGAGTATGGATTTGTCCGATCCTGCACAGATTATTCTCTCTATACCCATCGGAAAGGGAAGATATTTCTCGCATTATTAGGATATGTGGATGACATTATTCTTGCTGGCAATGATTCTCAAGCATGTAAGGAGTTTAAGGGGTATCTTAATTCATGTTTCCGTATTAAAGACCTTGGTCCACTTAAGTATTTTTTGGGAATTGAGGTTGTCAGGGGACCACTTGGTCTTTTCTTATGTCAGCGCAAGTATGCCCTTGAAATTGTGGACGAATGTGGCCTGCTGGGAAGCAAACCGGGGGACTTTCCTATTGAAGAAAATCACAAATTAGCATTGACCACGGGCAGGTTTGTTGATGATCCCGGTAGATATCGACGTCTGATTGGATGCCTTATTTATCTTGCCATCACTCGGCCCAAATTGTGCTACGCAGTCCATATATTATCCCAGTTTATGCAAATTCCGCGTGAGGAACACATGAATGCAGCCCGCCGAGTTCTATGTTATCTGAAAGCCACACTTGGTCATGGGATCCTGTTGCGTTCTGATAGTACTCTTCAGGTCCATGCTTATTGTGATGCTGACAGGGGGGCATGTCCTCTTACTCGTCGCTCCCTCACCGATCATCTGGTAACCCTTGGTGGCTCTCTAGTGGCTTGGCGAACAAAGAAACAAACCACCGTTTCTCGTTCTTTGGCCGAGACTGAATATCGATCCATGGCAGCCACTATAAGTGAGCTTATTTGGTTGAAGACATTCTTGGGATCACCTGGGGTGTTTCTGTATGCACCTATGTGTCTCTATTATGATAGTCAGACAGCCATCCATATAGCTAAAAACCCCGTTTTCCATGAGCAGACAAAACACATAGAAATCGATTGTCATTTTATTGGTGAAAAGCTTGAATCAGGCGATCTGGCAGTCACTTATCTCACATCCCAGAAGCAACCGTCTGACATTTTTACTAAGGCACTCGGCAAGAAGCAATTTGTGTTTCTCAGGGGCAAGTTGGGCATGATTGATCCTCATGCTCCACCTTGAGGGGGAGTATTAGGACTATAATATTAGGACGATAATATATTTTTATATTATATTTTCTTCTAAGGAGTTGTATGGTATTTGGAAACCATGTTATTGCTTTTCTTGCGTGTGAAGCTAGGGCTAATACAAGCCAGTGATGTATATATATTTATGATTCATGATAATGAAAGGCAGAGACATCACACGGATATTCTTCAGCCTCTCGTTAACACTCTCTCTCACCTTAAAACTCTTCATGTCTTGACCAAAAGTATTCTCCCACTCTAGTGGGATTTTTTTTTGAGTAATATGAATTAAACACAAAGAAAAGGGAGTTTAAAAAAAAAAAGGGGCCATGCCCATGTTAAAAATTCTTTAATTGCTTTTCACCCAAATTAATGGCATTATTAGCCTATCCTCTGTTTTGATAAGCAAAAAGGAAACCACCCCTAGCTAAGTCAAAATCAAAAAGGCTTAAGTACTTAGGATGAAAGGCGGTTTTATCAAATAAAAGCAAAGGACAATAAATGGGATAAAAATTAACAACCAAGCAGGGGGGGTTCAGGATAAAGAGACGAAGGGGATAAATCTTCAATTAACACTTTTTTTTTTGACATACCAGTTTTCGGGTGTTCTGAGTATTGTAATGTGCATCACTTTACCTTTTTGTTAAAACTCTTAAAGAAAATAAGGGAGCTTTCTACTAATGAAAAAGATGAACTGAGGTTATTAAGAAAAGAAACAGGAGAGCAGGGGGTTTGTTTTAGAGTCTCCTTCAAAGAAAATAGGAGGTTGATAATGATGACTTCAATTGGAAGACTAATATGTATTTATAATCCTTGAAAAGGAGTCATGTGGTTTTAGGAGTGTTTCAGTTGAATTTTCTTTTTTAGGATATCCTTGCCAAACAAAATTTTAAAATCTCACCAGCATAGAGTCCCAAAGAATTGAATTATGAAGATATAAAGGCATTAAGAAGAAATCATGGAAGGCCTACAACATATTTTAAACTAACTAATTTATCATGTACATATGAAGGTTAGTACGCAAAACGTAGGCTCTTTGAGCATCATGTACGTGATGCTGATTTTTTTTTTAAGTAATCTTTATATAATAAATAGTAGAATTATGGTATCTAAAAAACTTTCCCTCCTTCATCCCAAGTATATGATGCAATCCCGCCTAGTTTTCATAATTTCAAATTTTAAATTTAAACTTAGATTAGAGATAATGATATACAAATTTTTTTAAAAAAATTCCAAAGCATTTGTAATCTTTATCAAAACAGATCCTCCTATCCATGATTCTTAACACCTTCATAGAGTCGCTGTTGATTACTATTTTTTTTTTTAAGAGAAAGGTATAGATGTCGCATTAGTTTGGTTAAAAATATTTTGTTTGGATTATATGATGCAAGTTTTTGTTCGAAGTATCACATTCATCAGTTGTATTAAAAACAGTTCTAATTTAATATGACAATCTAACAACATATATAATTTTGGGAGATTTTTTCTTTGATCATGTGAGTTGGAATTCTCCCAAAAAAAAAAAAAAAACACTAATCATTTTTCATAGCTAAATTTTTCCTTATTTTTGTGCATTCTTGGTCTGTCTCTCATTCTTTCTTCACCGTTTTTTACTTCATTAATTTCTATTTGTTTGCACTTTATTTTATCAATGATTTGTTTGCTTTATATCGTCGTTTAACAAATTGATCCCTTTGTTCTCTGACTCGGATTGTTAAAATTTATTTGATCAAATTTTGTGAGATGTAATCCCAAAAGAAAAATAATAATTCTTTTCCATAGCTAAAGTTTCATTTATTTTTATTTTTTTTTTGCATTCTTTGTATGCTCCTCATTCCTTCTTTACCATTTTTTATTTCATTAATTTCTATTTATTTGCGTTTTATTTTGTTAGTGATTTGTTTGCTTTACTTCTTTGTTTTCAATGGAAAAACAAATTGAATTATCATGTTCTTCAGCTCCATTCATCATAGTTTTTAAATTTTTTATATATATTTAAAATCTTTGATTATGTTAGATTTGATATAAGTTGGGCTAACTTTCATGAATTTAATTTTTATAACACTAATTTCTAAATGTTATTAAAATTTCATGTTTGTAGCTACGAGGAGAGTTATCACTTTACATGATTCTTTATCCAGGAAAGAGGAACAAGAAAGGCATATGATATGATGAACTGCTTTGAAATATTACACTCTTTAACAACAATAGTTTAATATGTTGATAGTAAAATTAAAAAAAAAAAACTCCCCTGCCCCCTAAAAAAAAGAGGAACAAGAAATTCTTCATCTAGGAGAGGGAAACAAGAAGAGCATGCATGATATAATATATAGCGCATTGATAATATTATACTTTCTGAGAATAATAATTTAATACGTTGATCGTTAAAAAAAATACTTTTTTCCCTAACAAGAGCAAGAAATGAAGGCTAATTATATTATCTTCTTCAATCAATGAGATTTTGAATTGTGATCAATTTATATTGGGTTAATTTCTGTTTAAATTAATTTTTGGATCAATTAATACTTGGTCCAACAAATTTGTCTTACAAAATAAAGCAACTGTGGAGAAAAAAAAATTCATGTGAATTCGGATTCATGTCCAAAATAAGTTAGAATATTGTTCATTCGAGTGTGGATGCGGGTTATTTGAATCAAGTTTTAGATTTCCTATTTGAAATGAATATTTTTTTTCTTAGCTCCTAAACTAAAAAAGGGAATATATTTAAGTTGCTTATATATTGCAATAGAATTTGTAAAGTGCATTTTGTTTAATCAACTTTTCCATTCAAAAGAAAAAAAAAATTTAATTCTTTAAATAAATAATTCATAACTTTCTCATCTAAAAAAATTCTATCTTTTAACTAATTTTTTCATTTTCTATATATATATATATGTGTGTGTGTGTGTGTGTGTGTGTGCACGTGTGTGTATGTATATGTATATGTATATGAATATATATATATATATATATATATATATATACACACACACATATGTATATATATAGAGAGAGAGAGATCAGAATTTTATAAATACCTATGAAATCTGCATTGTTACTTGGGTAGGATATTTATATGAAATATCATCATATTATACATCCATATATTAATTTTCCCTCCTTCATCTCAAGCATATGGTGCAATCTTGCCTAATTTTCATAATTTCAAATTTTATATTTAAACTTAAATTAGAGATGATGATATACAAATTTTTTTAAAAAAATTCCAAAATATTTATAATCTTTATCAAAACACGCCCTTCTATCCACGATTCTTAACACCTTCATAGAGTCGCCGTTTTTTTTTTTTTTGAGAGA
The DNA here is from genome assembly GCA_029747015.1 of Carnegiea gigantea. Classification (NCBI taxonomy): domain Eukaryota; kingdom Viridiplantae; phylum Streptophyta; class Magnoliopsida; order Caryophyllales; family Cactaceae; genus Carnegiea; species Carnegiea gigantea. Next base: position 28,199 of record JAKOGI010003547.1, on the reverse strand, counting down.
AAGTTATAGATGTCGTATTAGTTTGATCAAAAATATTTTGTTTGCTTTATATGACACAAGTTTTTGTTCGAAGTATCACATTTATCAGTTGTATTAAAAATACTTCTAATTTAATATAACAATCTAACAACATATATAATTTTGGGAGATTTTTCCTTTGACCGTGTGAGTTGTAATTCTCCAAAAAAAAAAGAACACTAATCCTTTTCCATAGCTAAATTTTTCCTTATTTTTGTGCATTCTTGGTATGTCTCTCATTCTTTCTTCACCGTTTTTCACTTCATTAATTTCTATTTATTTTCATTTTATTTTATCAATGATTCATTTTCTTTATTTCTTCGTTTTCAACATAAAAACAAATTGATTCATTTGTTCTCCGACTCAGATTGTCAAAGTTTCTTTGATCAAATTTTGTGAGATGTAATCCCAAAAGAAAAATTCTAATTCTTTTTCATAGCTAAAGTTTCATTTATTTTTATTTTTTTTGCATTCTTTGTATGTTCCATATTCCTTCTTTACCATTTTTTACTTCATTAATTTCTATTTATTTGCGTTTTATTTTATTAGTGATTTGTTTGCTTTACTTCTTTGTTTTCAATAGAAAACCAAATTGAATTATCATGTTCTTCAGCTCCATTCATCATAGTTTTTGATTTTTAATATATATTTAAAATCTTTAATTATATTAGATTTGATATGAGTTGGGCTAACTTACATGAATTTAATTTTTATAACACTAATTTCTAAATGTTATTAAAATTTCATGTTCATAGCTACTAGGGGAGTTATCACTTTACATAATTCTTTATCCAGGAAAGAGGAACAAGAAAGGCATATGATATGACGAACTACTTTGAAATATTACACTCTTTAACAACAATAGTTTAATATGTTGATAGTAAAATTTAAAAAAAAAAACTCCCCCGCCCCCCCAAAAAAAAAGAAGAACAAGAAATGATAGGCTAATATTTACATGATTCTTTATCCAGGAGAGGGAAACAAAAAGAGCATGATATGATATATAGCGTATTGATAATGTTATGCTCCTTGAGAATAACAATTTAATACGTTGATAGTTTAAAAAAAAACACTTTTTTCCCTTACAAGAATAAGAAATGAAGCTAATTACATTGTCTTCTTCAATCAATGAGATTTTAAACTACGATCGATTTATGTTGGGTCAATTTCTACTTAAATTAATTTTTGGATCAATTAATACTTGGTCTAACAAATTTGCCTTACAAAATAAAGCAACTGTGGAGAAAAAAAAATTCATGTGAATCTGGATTCATGTCCAAAATAAGTTAGCATATTATTCATTCGAGTGTGGATTCGGGTTACTCGAATCGAGTTTTAGATTTCGTATTCGAAGTGAATATTTTATTTCTTAGATCCTAAACTAAAAAAAGGAATATATTTAAGTTGCTTATATATTGCAATAGAATTTGTAAAGTACATTTTGTTTAATCAACGTTTCCCTTCAAAAGGAAAAAAATATTTTAATTCTTTAAATAAATAATTCCTAACTTTTTCATCTAGAACAAATTCTATCTTTTAACTAATTTTTTCACTTTCTATATATATATAGATATATATATATATATATATATATATATATATAATATATATAGTATATATAGATATATATAAAATATATAATATACATATACATATACATACACACACATATACATATACATGCATACATACACACACACAGATATATATATATATATATATATATATAGTATATAGATATATATATATATATATATAATATATATATATATACAGAGAGAGAGAGAGAGAGAGAGAGAGAGAGAGAATGTTATAAATATGTATGAAATCTGCATTGTTACTTGGATAGAATATTTATATGAAATGTCTTCATATTATACAGCCATATATTAATTGTTTTAATTTACTTTTACTATTTAAACACCCGTGCATGAGCACGGGCCAAAACTAGTATGAATTAAACACCAAAAAAAGGGAGTCCAAAAAAAACGGCCATGCCCATGTCAAAAATTCTTTAATTGCTCTTCACCCAAATTAATGACATTATTATGCCTATCCTCTGTTTTGATAAGCAATAAGGAAACACCACCTGGCTAAGTCAAAATCAAAAAGGCTTAAATACTTAGGATGAAAGGTGGTTTTATCGAGTAAAAGCAAAGGATATTAAATGGGATAAAATTAACAACGAAGAAGGTGGGTGTCAAGATAAAGACACGAAGGGGATAAATCTTCAATTAACACTTTTTTTTTGACATATTAATTTTCGAATTTTCTGAGTATTGCGATGTGCATCACTTTACCTTTTTGTTAAAACTTCTAAAGAAAACAAGGGAGCAGTCTACTAACGAGAAAGATGAACTGAGGTTATTAAGAAAAGAAACAGAGGAGCAGGGGGGGCTTGTTTCAGAGTCTCCTTCAAACAAAATAGGAGGTTGACAATGATGACTTCAGTTGGAAGACTGATATGTATTTATAATCCTTAAAAAGGAGTCATGTGGTTTTAGGAGTGTTTCAGTTGAATTTTCTTTTTTTAGGATATCCTTGCCAAACAAAATTTTAAAATCTCACAAGGATAGAGTATCAAAGAATTGAATCATGAAGGTATAAAGGCATTAAGAAGAAATCATGGAAGGCCTACAACATATTTTAAACTAACTAATTTATCATGTACATATGAAGGTTAGTACGCAAAACGTAGGCTCGTTGAGCATCATGTACATGATGCTGAATTTTTTTTTTTTTTTTCGAGTAATATGAATTAAACACCAAAAAAAAGGGAGTCCAAAAAAAAGGGCCATGCCCATGTTAAAAATTCTTTAATTGCTCTTCACCTAAATTAATGGCATTATTATGCCTATACTCTGTTTTGATAAGCAATAAGGAAACACACCCTGGCTAGGTCAAAATCAAAAAGGCTTAAGTACTTAGGATGAAAGGTGGTTTTATCGAATAAAAGCAAAGGATATTAAATGGGATAAAAATTAACAACCAAGAAGGGGGTGTGTCAAGATAAAGAGACGAAGGGGAGAAATCTTCAATTAACACTTTTTTTTTGACATATCAGTTTCCAGATGTACTGAGTACTGCGACGTGCATCACTTTACCTTTTTGTTAAAACTCCTAAAGAAAATAAGGGAGCGGTCTACTCATGAGAAAGATGAACTGAGGTTATTATGAAAAGAAACAGAGGAGCAGGGGGTTTGTTTCAGAGTCTCCTTCAAAGAAAATAGGATGTTGAGAATGATGACTTCAATTGGATGACTGATATGTATTTATAATCCTTGAAAAGGAGTCATGTGATTTTCAGAGTGTTTCAGTTGAATTTTCTTTTTTTAGGATATCCTTGCCAAACAAAATTTCAGAATCTCACAAGGATAGAGTCCCAAAGAATTGAATCATGAAGGTGTAAAGGCATTAAGAAGAAATCATGGAAGGCCTACAACAAATTTTAGACTAACTAATTTATCATGTACATATGAAAGTTAGTATGCAAAACGTAGGCTCTTTGAGTTTGGGCCAGAGACAAATTTTGCTATTTAATCTTAGCCATCATGATGCTGAGAGAGGGTTTCACATGTTGCCTTTTTCTTTTAATCAAGAATTTTGGTGCTGGAGGACTCAAATGGCCTCACGTGGGGATGAGTTGGATTTTGTATAATGTTCGTTGACAAAGACGACTCTAATTTGGTCAGACTATTTTATAAAACCTCATTCGATAGAAGGCGGTGTGTGATTTGAACAATATAAAGTGAAGCAGGTCTAGACTGTGCTTCGTTGAAGCTCAATAATGTCAGAAAGGAGCACAAAGTGATTAAATTCCTTGTTTAGAACGCATCAAAGAGGCTTATACCCATAATATTATAGGCCGTTGTACTTGCGAAAAAACCAAAAACAAGTATATTCCGGAGTTGAGCATCGACTAGAACTACGATAACTTGATTCCAATAAGGATACATACGAAATCCGATATAAAATATTCGGGTTCAGACTAAATCAAAGTCCTTAGACGGACTCAAACCGAAACCCCTTCTTTGCAAAAAATTAAATTTTCCAAAGTCGATTGTACCTTACCCGCTCAAACGCCAAAACGTCAAGCCTCCCTATACAGAAACCGACCCTCTCAAATTTCCAAGTCTACGAAATGTACCAAAAAAAAGCCTTATTTACCCCCTCCCCCTCTTTAATAAAAGGTTAAAGTTATAGTTCTGTGACTTTTTGTTACACGTGATGTAACCAAAACAAATTTTAAAAAAAGGAGCTTTTCAAAAAGTTGAAGCCTTTTTTCAAATAATAAGTATGGCAAAATAGACCAGACCCGAACCAACAATACAATGAAGTTTACTAAATTTCCCCCTTCCATGACGTTAGCCTAAACAAAATCTGGGCCAAGAAGTACGCCGATTTGATCTTGCCAAGAGTATATAGGAAGCCCTCAAATAAATTTTTGGTGCAATCGGAAGTCAAAAAATCTATATATATGCACCGAATCCAGGAAGGGCTAAATCGGTAAATTAAAAAAATGGTCGCGAAATGGCTAACATACATATCTATCTATCTATATATATATATATATATATATATATATATATTATATATATATATATATATATACATATATATATATATATATATATATATATATTATATATATATATATATATATATATATATATATATAGACATATATATATACACATATATATATATATATACATACATATATATATATAATATACACATATCTATATATATAATATATACATATACATATATATATATATATATATATATATATATATATATTATATATATATATAAGTTAGCTATCAAAGCCAAAAATCAAACAACAAAATTAAATCAAATTTGCGGCTATTAATTTAGTCCATATAAATAAAATCCAAAACTTAAATCAAATTAAATTATGGTCATTAACATAATCAAAATAAAATACAAATTGAACCAAATTAAATTTTAAAGAACTACAACTGATTTAATCCTTTATAAAAGAGGTTCATAGGTAGCTCTCAACAAAAAGTGAGTGCAACCCAAATTCCAAGTACAATAAAATTATCCATTCCCTAACCTGCCCATGAAGAATTTGTGTGTATAGTACCCTTCCTAGAAGGTCCTATACAGTCATTAGCTGATGCAATCAAGTTTTGGACATGGACCATTCGACATTAAAAACACGTTAATTGTTGACCCCAAATTATATATGCAAAACAAAACCAAGAAAGAAAATAAAAATAGAATGAGTCGGAATCAAAAGGTAGTCTCCCTGAAAGGGGGATGTAATTAAGGAGGTATATCCTCTTGAATAGGGTGGTACTCAAAATAAACCGATGTACATTTTTGTACGTCGGAAAGTTATGTTGTGCATATTATTTATTTTTATTAAATTTTTGCTCAACACAATTTTCATGCCTGGTGGGACCCTATTTTTCGTTTCATGTCCGATTTGTTTATATTTGAGTAATATTTATCATTTTCTTTCTTTCTATTGTTTCTGTGTTTGTGTTGAAGTTCAAGGAACAATGGCACCTCAAGTCTCCATCAACTTCAACAAGTTTTCCGTCACCTTCGTGATCAAACGCGGTATGTTCCAGGCAAGGAATAATGTGCAGGTGGTCTTATTTGTTGGGCCACGATCCATCCTTGCTGAGTTCCTATTGTCAAATTCAATGAAACCACTATGGGGCCTCAAATGGGCAAGCAAGACTACCCCTAAGACCAATAAAGTGCTTACCAAGAAGGCAATCAAGAACCTAAAGCGCAATAAGCGTAGAAGCGACAAGCGTCATGTTAAGTCTTACGCACCCAAGTTAGCTCCATCACCAGCCTCGGAGCTAGCCAAAACAACCCTGAGTTAGGCTTCTCAGCAAACGTCATCATGTATGGCTTGCGCCTCAATGGTTAGGCCATTCAACCCGGTGCTAATTGCATGCCCCAGCCAAGTTCTATCTTGGAGGGGAACCCACACAAGGGAGGCACCAGCAACACGAGGGACAATCCAACCAAGGAAATCTCTGGTCTCTAATCTACCCCTGAGGTAAGATCGAGTTTCTTCCTCAGGCCCGATGCAGACTTGGACTTCCGCATCCACCTGGAAGGGGGCAAAATTAAGCAAAAAACCCCAACCTTAAAGAACCCCAATAAGCCATTTGGGGAAGGAATCTCATGAGTCAGAAAAGCTCCTCAAGTTCGCTCTACGAGGCGGATTTTCATCGGGACTATCCACGTTGATATTCCCGCAGGTGAGGTAATGATGACCTCCTATTTAGAGGAGGGAACCATACCTAAAACTTTGGAGGTTAAATTTATCAAGCCTTTAACCTCAAGTACCCCCACCATGGTACCAAGACCTTTGCAGGCTGATGAGGCTACCTTTCCTCGAGTTCTTACAAAAGGCAGGAGGGTGCTGTTTCCTAAATCACACAGTCAAAGTGACTTAACCTCAGAAGGGATTAAATCATAAGTCTATAGTGGTCCGGTCACAAGATTAAGGGCCAAAGCATTGACATATGCTAAGGTGACTTTGTAATCTTCTGTTACCACCCTCAGCCAAGGTAGGGACCAACTCGAAGAAAAGGATGAGGTTATAAGTCCTGCCTTTCATGATCTCAGAACTCTCTTCCATGAAGAGCAATTGTCAACCTTTATCCCACTAGGCCAAATTAGCCAGGATGATCGAGCCGTTAACAATGCTGGTCTTAGTACCAGCACTCTAAGCCTCGAGGAACAAATGCAAGAGCAGTAAAGGAGGCTTGTAAAAAAAGAGGCTGAAATTGCTAATCTCGCTACTGGCCTTCAAAACAAAGAGCATGAAAAAAATAATTAGGCTGACAGTAGCAGCACAGTTATCATTCCGCAAAATATCAAGGAGTTGATAGCCTAAGGGATCAAAGAGCACCAACCAGCCATGAATCCCCCAGTGTTAGGGTACAAGAACCCATATCCAAGTCATTACGACTCGATTCCGTTCCAGAAAGGTTATTAAAAGCCAAACTTTGAAAAGTTTGACGGGATAAATGGGTCACCACATGAACATTTAGCCCATTTTTACTCGATGTGTGGTGAAACTGTCATGAATGACGCATTGCTAATTAGGCAGTTCATACAGTCCCTTCAAGGGGCAGCCTTTACATGGTATACTCAGCTTTAGTGTGGATCATTGCACACCTGGGATGACCTCCAAAGGGCATTCCTAGTTCAATTCGCGAATTCAAAATGCAAGGTGTCCATAATAGACCTTGCTGACACACCCTAGAGGTCAAATGAGAGTGAATGATTTCATTACGAGGTGGAGGAGTCTAAGCTTGCATTGCCCAAAAAAGCTAAGCGAGCAATCAGCAGTTCAAATATGTGCTAACAATTTAGACCCTCAAATTACTGCATATATGGGTACTACTGAGCCTCAAAACTTTGATGCCCTCATTTCTAAGGCAAGTAATGTAGAAATACAACTTGCCCATCACAAAACTACACAACCTAAGAGGGAAGAAATCAAAAGACCACCCAAAAGGGAGAGTCGATGGCTACCTTTGTCAGAACAAGCCCAAAGCCAACCAATGGCGAAAATTTCAACAAAAATAGCAAAGGCAAGCAGAAAAAGGAAGGTCAACGACTCACTCCCCCAGGAAAGGAAAGGAAAGAAAAGAAGTATCCCTTCAATGATGGTGATCTTCAAGGGATATTTGATGACTTAATGGCTGCAAAAGCCATTTCTCTTCCAGAGCCAAAACGACCTATCGAGGTCAACATGACAAATGATCCTACGTATTACTCATACCATAGGATCATCAACCACCCTATCAAAGATTGTTATGTCTTTAAAGGCATAATCAAAGACATGATCAGAAGGGTAGAAATTGAGATAGAAGGAGCTCCAGCCAAAGGACCCACTACATCGTCAAATGCAACCTCAACGGTTAAACAGAGAGATGAATCTTATCCAACATCCCTAGAAACTAATGAAGGGATCCCAATGGTATCATTACCATCTCATGCAGTCCCCATCAAGTTCATTGTTGCTGATGATGTAGCAATAGTGTGGGCATATCCAGGTATGCCTCCTTCTTTACTAGGAGTACCAACCTTATACGATTTCTTCCTAGACCTAAGTTTAGAGGCATGGGCAACATCAGAAGATGATGAGGATAACGACTTTGGGTGGCAAACCTATTTTAGCAGGAGATCAGTTCGACAAGGAGTGGCCCCGAGCTTCTTAGTCCTCTAAAGTCAAAATGAGAGGACAGAAACCACCACAAAAGAAAAATAAGAAAAATGAGAAGAAGAAATAGAAGGCTAAAAAGAAGGCGGAGATAACTTCTGAAGAGAAGTACGTGCCACCGATTAAGATCCCTTTCACTTTAGATGATTACATCCCTAAGGGTTGTTTGGCAGTGACTCCTCGGATGATGATTCCGTAGAAGCGGAAGTAGCCCAATTTTGTTTGGTTTCATGGGCTGATGAATATGAAGAAATGAACGTTAAACCCATAAATACCACTTAAGAAGCGGACCAAATAACTCTTCGGTCCAGTCATCAACTCCAGCCACTAGAATCAGTGGGAAAAGAGAAGAAGAAAGAAACAACACCAGAGATACCATTGATATTGACAAATGCTAAAGAAAAGGATGAAGAGGAAGTAATTCCCTTGAGCTCAAATAGCAAAAGCATCGCTAAGAACAGACAGTCATCTAAGGAGTCTAAGAAGGATCTTCCTGTCCCAGTCATTTTTCAAGTTTGTTAAGGATCTCATAAGAAAAAGGTTTGTTATGATGTCATCTCTCATCACAAGTGAATTCCAGTGCACCTAATTGTCTGCGATAATTTATAAATGTCCAAAGAGTTAAGAAGGGCGCTTATTCAGGTGTTAATGGACCCTCACAACTACAAAGATCAAGTTGACCCTATTGAGGTGGATGAGATGTTATCCTCTCCTTTAAATCGGTGTGTTGCATGCATGGCTTACATAACATTCTCTGATGAGGATCCCTAGTTAGGGTCTGCAAATTACAATAGGCCCTTGTATGTCACCAGTATGATTACGGATAAAAGGATAAATTGGGTTTTACATGACTGTGATTACGCAGTCAACCTTCCTTCTTTAAGGGTATTGAGAGCGATAGGGATGATTCCAAATTAGTTGTCCCCAACTTTACTCATAATACAAGGATTTAATCAGGTCAGGCAAAAAGTTCTAGGCACTATTGCTTTGAAAGTTAAGTTAGATAACCTCTATATGGATGCTTTCTTTCATGTGATAGATGTTGATATTTCTTACAATGCCCTATTTCTTGGGCGACCATGACTTCATCCCAGCAAGGCTATTACCTTGACTCTGCACCAGTGTCTGAAATACATTGACGAATATGGCAATAAAAGGACAATCTAAAGAGACGCAAATCCTTTTTATGGGGAAGACGTTAATTACGCTGATGCCAAGTTTTATAAATCATTAGATTCTGAAACCTCTCAAGTGTCTTTAGACCTAAAAGGGGGCAACCAAAAAGAAAAGGCCAAGGCTCTTACTTTGCCTCAGGAGGTCATTTGAGTTATCAACAGGTATGCTAGTGAAGTCAAGGAATATCAATTTCTACGATCAAAGGTGTTGTTCAAATACATGTCCAAGGAGAAAAGAAAGGCTGGACAAAAGGCCTTGATACCAGTAAAGTAAATTATGAACTCTCTTGTCACGAGTTACACTTTTCCCCTCTGACAAATTGACCTGTCAGTGCCTACAGAAAACTTGGTCATAAGAACATCACTCCATAACAAGAGAGTCATTTTAAGAGGACTTGCCAAGTCCAACCAAAAATTGAACATCTCGCATGAAAGTGGAGCCCTGAAAGCATTATTTTAAGGGAATACCTCTGAAAATCTTTCAATATCACAGGATGGGGGAATTCTCAAGGCTTATGCCACGAATGATATGGTTTTCACGCCCTAAGAGCAAGAGATGTTCTCCCAAAATGAGCAAGTCCAACCTTGAATCTCGATTTTTCAAAGACTTGGAAAAACCAATGAACCCAAGCCAAGTGATATCCGAGTTGGAAAGCAAAAGAAGTGGAAGCTGAAGAAGAAAAAGAAGCAACAGCCTAGGAGCTTTACTTTGGTTCTTGAACAAAATGAAGTTGGTTAAGCGGAGCATGCAAAACAAGTTAATGTCATCTCCATTACAGGCGAAGAAAATGATGCTCAAAATCTTGAATTTTCTTTTCAAGAAGCTTTCAAACATCATTAGATTGCCACGACAGACCTTGAAATGTGGGGTGAAGTTCATGTTAATTCACTTAAAAGCTTAAATGATGACTTACCTCCTGAACAAGAGCCCTCTTAAGACATTGCTGAGGCTATTTAATCTGCACCTCCAGAAATAGAAGATGGCGGTCAAGCAACAACTGGCCAACTTCAGGAGATAAATTTGGGAACAGCTGATGATCCGAAGCTAATTTTTGTGAGTACCGTGCTAAATGATGGAGAAGTGGCACAATATGAATAACTTCTCCAAGAATACAAAGATCTATTTTCTTGGGGTTATCATGACATGCCGAGCTTGGAGCCAAATGTCACTGTTCACAAGTTGGCTATTTCTGAAGGCATAAAGCCAATAAAGCAGCCTCAGTGGTGTTTTTATCCTAAACTAACAATCCAAATGAATGTTGAGGTGGACAAGCGCATAAAGGCTAACTTCATTCATGAAGTTCAATACCCAAGTTGGTTGGCTAACATCGTGCATGTTCAAAAAAAGAATGGTCAACTCTGTATATGTATCGATTTCAGGGATTTAAACAATGTATGTCGTAAGGATGATTTCCCACTACCAATCACCGAGCTCCTAGTGGATGCCACTATAGGGTATGGAGCTCTATCTTTCATGGATGATTTCTCGGGGTATAATAAAATCAAAATGGACCCTGGAGATGAGGACTTAATGGTCTTTGAAACACTATAAGGCATACACTACTATATAGCAAAGCCGCTTGGTTTGAAAATGTCGGGGCCACCTACCAGAGAGCCATGACGATTATTTTTCGTGATTTTCTCCACAACCTCATTAAATGTTATGTCGATGACTTGGTTGTAAAAACAAAAGACAAAGAAAATCACCCATATAACCAAAGAAATGCCTTTGAAAAGCTTCGTCAACATCAGCTTAAGATGAACCCCTTAAAATGTGCATTTGAGGTCACCTCAGGGATGTTCCTCAACTTTTTCATTCGGAAAAAAGGAATTGAAATTGATTCTAATAAAGTCAAAGCAATAATCCAAATGCCCCCTCCGAGAAATTTAAGAGAATTGCGAGAAGTATAAGGAAGGCTGGCTTACGTAAGGCAGTTCATTTCAAATTTGTTAGGAAGGTGTCAACCTTTCACAAGACTCCTCAAAAAGGACATGCCCTTCATTTGGGATCAAATTTGTCAAAATGCTTTCGAAGGCATCAAACAGTATCTGACAAAGCCACCTATGCTACTAGCTCCAGTACAAGAAAGACCCTTAATATTATACATAGCAGCCCTCGAACGGTCTTTAGGGGCCATGCTAGCTTAATGTAATGATGAAAGGAAAGAAAATGCCCCATACTATATCAGCCGGACAATGGTGGGTGCAGAAGTGAACCACTCTTCTGTGGAAAAAAAATTTACCTTGTCATGGTTTTCGCTGTTCAAAAGTTACGACACTATCTCATGTCCCATCAAATCTTTCCAATCTCGAAGGTACACCCGTTAAGATATATATTATCTAAGCACATGCTATCAAGGAGATTGGCCAAGTGGGCTATGCTTTTGGCCCCTTTCGATAACTTCATGCCTCAAAAGTTAGTAAAGGGATAAGCCATAGCTGATTTTCTAGCAGCACATCCGTGTCCAGATGATGAGGAACTATCCGATGATCTGCCAGATGATAAATGAAGTGATGCTTGCTGAAATTAAAACTTGTCAGTTATATTTTGATGGGGCAGCAAGAAGTCGGAGAGCCGGAGTAGGGATTATGTTTGTCACAACATCAGGAGGACTTATCCCTTATTCATTCTCTCTCCTCGAGATCTGTTCAAATAATGTGGCTGAATATGAGGCACTCATCATAAGCCTCGAATTGGTCCTTGAAATGCGTATTGACCAGCTTGAACTATTCGGTGATTCTCAGTAAATCATCCGACAAATATATGGCCAATACGAAGTAAGAAATTCTAAATTAGTGCCTCTTTACCAAAGGGCAAGAAGCCTTATGAACCGATTCGTTCAAGTACAGGTTAACTATGTCCCAAGGTCTGAGAATGATAGAGCAGATGCCTTAGCAAAGTTGGCTGCTCTACTAACACTCCCCGACGAAAGGGAAATTCAAATAACAATTGAGGAACGTCATTTGTTGGCCACAACCTTGGATTGTTTTGATGAAATAGAAGAAACAAATATGGTCTCGGTTTTGAGGTCAAAGAAAAAGCAAACAAGAGATAGCCTCTCATTGAATACATTCCATATGGCATCTTACCCAATGACCCAAAGAAAAGGGTAGATGTAGAACGACGAGCGCTAAGGTTTACGCTTAAAGATGACAACTTACATCGAAATGCTTTCGATGGGGTGTTACTTAGATGCTTGTCAAGGGAGGAGGCTACTTATGCCCTAAATAAAGTTCATGCTGGGGTATGCGGTGTTCATCAGGCAGGTCCGAAACTTGTTGACCAAATGAAAAGATTGGGCTATGCTAAAGCATGCCAAGCTTGTCAGCTACGTAGTGATTTCATTCATCAGCCACCACAATTAATTTGTCCAAGCATATTATCATGGCCCTTCCATACATGGGGCTAGATGTCATAGGCCCTTTTAAGCCTTCCTCCTCCCATGGCCATGTATTCATTCTGGTAGTCACAGATTATTTTTCAAAGTGGGCTAAAGCCATTCCTTTAACATAAGTGGGGGCAAAACAAGTCGCTGACTTTATCAGGCCCATCTGATTTACAGATATGGAGTCTCATATAAGATTATTTTAGACAATGCCCTCTACTTTAAAAATCAAGTGATGATAAGGCTTGCAGAGAAGTACAAGTTTAGGCACAACTTTTCATCGAGCTATAATCCATCATCAAATGGTCAAGCTGAAGCATTCAATAAAGTGCTTTGTAAGACTCTAAAGGAAATGGTTTCACCATCAAGATGGGATTGGCATGAATGATTACTAGAAGCTTTATGGACTTATTGAACCATAGTTCGAAAGGCAACTAGTTGTATGCCTTATAACTTGTTTTCTGGTTTGGAAGATGTGCTACCCCTCGAAGTGCAATTGCCTTCCCTTAAAGTGGCTATGCTGCTCACTGATCCAGATGAAAATACCCAAGTAAGATTAGTCGAACTTAAACCATTAGATAAACATCGATTAATGGCTCAGCAAAGGCTTGAAATTTACTAAGCTCAAATAGCCGGTGCATTCAACAGGCGAGTCAAGTTTCGCTCATTCGGTGTTGGTGACTTGGTGTTAACAATAAGGAGGCCTATTGTCATCAATCGAAAGACACAAGGAAAATTTAAGTCTAGATGGGCAAGCCCCTATATAGTTATCAAGATCTTTCCTAAGGGGGCATATGAGCTCTCAAATTGTAATGGACAAATTGTATATACTTGTGCAAATGGCAAATTTGTAAAGAAATTCTTTTCTTGAAGTTTCTAGATAGTTGAATTGTATTGAACTACGGGAGGGTTGATCGCTAAAAAAGGGGGTACGTAGGTAATCTGGCTTTATGTCAGACCCCACCACAAAAATAAATAAATTCCCCTTTTCCCCTATATGTGGAAATTCATAGATTCATGTGATGTATCAAATGGTCATGTGATGTTTATAGTGAGAATCATTTACTAATTACTTGTGTAATTATTCTAATTTTCATTATAATTTATTAACAAAAAGAAAAGGGGGGAGAAAGAGATAAAAAGAAAAGGAGACAAAAAAAAAAGAAAGAGGAAGATACATTTAGGCTTTATTGCAATAGCATAAATAGTACAATACAAAATGGACTAAAAGCCGAAAATATAAATGCAGAAGAATTAAACAAAAAAAAACCTAAACATTACTAAAGGAGATTACAAAGCCAACTAAATTCTTGAGATGTTCCTTCTGCTTCTCCAAATCCTGCAGCTTAGAAAGTCCATCTGCAACCAAATCTGCCTGTACTTGTTCCATTTTCTTTTTCTTCGAATCTAGAGAAGATTTTAACTTGCTCTCTGCCTCAATCACGCTTTGCTGTTGGATGGTCAAATCCTCTCGTATTTTGCAAATATACTCCTTCTCCCTCAAACTTTTCAGCGCCTTAAGCTTAAGCTTTGAAGCTTCACTAGACAGGTTATTGAGTTGACATTCAAAGTAAGTAATTTCAGAAGAACAAGTGAGATCTTGGTCAGATAAAACTTTAGCCTGATCAACATCCGCTAATTTTTCGATCTTTCCAGCAGTCTCAACTACACCAAACATCTCTTCTATCTTGGAGGAAAGCCAACAAATCCCTATTATACTAAGATTATAAATGTCAATTATGGAGCGAAGTGCACTTAAGGATTGAAAAACTATGTTTAGAAATAATACCAATGATCACCTCCACTCCTTTGCGAATGCACTCTCGGACCCAATCTTGCTTCAAATTGCAAAAAAGACTCACTAAGGAAGTGGGAATGCTTTGAATAGGCACGGCTTCAACCAAGTCATCAGAAGTGTCGGGCATAGGAATGATAGCAGTTACCTTTACATTAGGGTGCTGTACTGTAGCAAGAGGTGCTCCATGTAGAGGTACTCCTATTTTTCCTGCAGGACCATCTTGTTGATTCAAAGTTCCCTGTTCAGTAAAAGTGTCCAAGTCCACAATAGGTAAATCTTCAAATCCTATACCACCTCCCATATCAGAATCATCAGATTGATTTTGGGGTCATAACGAGACCTCTTGAAGTTTACTTTGATGGGTGATTGATCACGAGAATTTCCCGTCACAGGAGATTTATCATTGGAGTCCTTTTATTCTTCTTCTTCTGTGGCATTTTGTTACCTTCAGAAACCTTGGTTTTTCTTTTTTCAGAGGATGATACTAAAGGTTTCTCCTTGGTACAACTATCACCCACAACTCCAAAAATTTCAACAGCTCCAGCAACAAACTCACAGAGAGGTCATAGGTGATCAATAATGCAAACAGTTTCCCTCAAAAGCTCCTTCTTATTCGTTGTAGTCTACAGAACCTTTTCAACTAACTACTTAAATAAGCAGTATTGATTTTGGTCCACCAACTACAGTAATCCCAAGAACAAACTCCTTTGCAATAGGAATGAGGAACGTAGAACTTAGCCCCCATATCTCGCTTTGAAGATTAGTATAGGCTTGTCCAAAATCCATTATGCTCCTTTATTGTCAGAGGGCTCTGATAAAGCTTAAGCAATTAGATAAAATCCCTTGATCGAATCCAAATTAGCAAGCAAATCAGTTGGGGTAATAGGGTTCCAAAAGCAATTCGGCTCCAATGCGTACAGGAACTACAGCGGACTGAATAGACAAGAGAAATTTAGAATCCTCTCTGGTAGCCCATGTCGATCACGTCTCACCCATTATGAGAGTCCTTACGATAAGAGCTAGCTCTAAGAGAAAGATATCTACCATCCTTAAAAACATGTCTAGCTTGGGATAAAAAAAGTTTGCTACCAAGCAATCTAGCATAACGAACAAGAGTGGAAAAGTCACTATCTGGGCGACGACGGTATAAACAAGGAAATAACTCCGCTAACCAACCTATCACATAGTGGCTGGGAAAAATTGCGTTAGCTTTACCAGTATGGTCTGAATGACTTGCTATCTCTCCTAAGCCATAATATATATAGCCAAGCACGGTTGGGCCCAAAGAAATTCGTTGCCCAGAAGCCATCAATGCAGCCATTACAAATGTTTCTAACCTTATGACTTTCTTACCATGAGATAAGGCCAAGCGACTCAACCAAAAGGCTAAGAAAGTAGCAAGTTCACCCTTAGCTATAACATTCAAGTTTACCATTCATTCTTGACGCAAGATGCGAAGGGGGCTCCTTTTCTTGGTCTCAACTTTCTCTTTCTCAGAGTTCATTTGTTCCCCTATCCACAAAGTAGACCAAGTATTCTCGGTAGTCCAACCAGAGGTCACAATAAATATGATTAACTTTGTGAAACTTGCAGAGCTCAACATGAATACGCAACAGCTCAACAACTATAGTAGGATACTAATTATGGTCAGCCAAATCTTTATTCGGAGGTAAGAATTCCTCGTATATGGTTCCAAGAATGGGTAAACCTCTAATCTGCTCTAAGTCATAAAGTGAAATGCCAACCTCACTTGCACCATGATGAAGAGTATTGGTCAATTGACCTCACAGTTCACAAAAAGCATGCCATATGAAATTAGGATGCACCAACAGCACCAAATATGGTAGCCTGTTTCAAAGGTTCTTCAAAACGGACAAGCACTCATTTGGTCTATTCCATCACTCCTATCATAAAAGTTGAGCGGCCTCAAAATTGTAAGGTTAGTCCCCAATTCCGTTTTCCATTAAGAAGCCTATGTAAGGTTGGGTAAAATTCATCCTCAGCAGGGTATCTTTCTTCCCCACGACATTCAAGAACAGTGGCCTTAAAGTTGTTTTCATAATCCTTGCTTGCATCCACATATTTGTTCTCGTCATTTCAACGATAATGAAGTGTGCCTTGCTTAATTCTAACTTTGTTGACCAAGATAGATATTAGAGTAGAGAAAGGGATCACATTAAGTGATGTATGCTGAATTGCTTACTTGACTTAAACACTGCTAGCAACTTAACATGGAAGATATGAACTGGCCTAAAGGATTCAATTTCAACAACCAAAACTACAAGGATTCACCACCAACCCCTTAAAGCAGGATGCACCAGGAAATTGGATAAAGAATCACTCTCATACACCACCTGAATAGGCTAAAGTTAGAGAGATTTAAGAGAGTTTTTGCTTAAAACCAGCAAAAGGGAGTTTTCATTTAACATAATCTGCCTATTACAGTTTGGGACAAGCCTTAAATATCAGAATACAATCAAAAAGGTCAACAGCCACAACTACTTCTGGCTAAAATTAGAAAACAGAAAGAGACTAAACTAGCTTAAATCAGTAGCTGGCTGGATCTTTGACACCTAAACCCTTTGCTTATCTCCATTACTAAGGTGTCAACCCTTAGTAACATCCAAGTACCTGCTAATGATGGCCTTGAGTGGGGATTTGCAGTTGATCACACTGGGTTAAGCAAACCTGCCAGGAAGTATAGCACCCTGAAATCTAAGGGATAAAAGGGTATTTCTTGCATTCTAAAGCTGGATAAAAGCTGATGCTAAGGGAGCTAAATCTACAATTTTACGGCCTTGTTGGATAAATATTTAGACATATTTCCAAGCCCTTAGATTGACCAAAATGAGCGGCTAAGGCAGAGGGCTAAAATCCTCCCTAAAACTGCTACTGCTGCTGCTGCTGAACTGTTGCTTCCAGAATTAAATTCCATGGCAAATCTAAGTAACCTTTATCATTTAGGAGCTGAATATGAGCTGATAAATAAGTTAGGGTACTGATCAAAAGAGAATGAATTCCTTTGGCATGACTGAGTTACTGGAAGTAAACATAAATTAACCTCAAGCATGCTGACTGCAGCTTGCTTTTATTAAGCTAAACTGAACTAAGGCTGCTGTGTGAGCCTCAAAAGACTTGGTTTGGCTATTAATGATGCTAGGGTGTCCAACAAAGCAAAGATCTTCCCAAGGTGGCCTCCAAACTGAGCTGCATTGCCTCACAGAACAGGCCTGGTGGGTGACTGAGCATCAATCCCCTCTCAAGTTCTGGATGAGTGTCTTGAACTGACCCTTGATCTGCATCATCCTCCCCTCCTTTGAGAGGATTTGCCCTTAAATCCCCAAAATCAATTTCATCCTCTGTGTAGGGACACAGGTCATCCACATTGAAGGTTGCTGAGACAGCCATGTCCCCTGGGAGCTCCAGTTTGTATGCATTGGCTCTCACTCTTGCTAGAACCTTGAAAGGTCCATCCCCTCTAGCCATCAGCTTACTCTTCCTCCAGGTAGGGAACCTCTCCTTCCTGAGGTGTAGCCAAACAAGGTCCCCAGGTTGAAACTCCATGCCCTTCCTATTCTGGTTGTCCTTAGCTTTGTAAACTTCATTGACCTTCTCAATGTGTGTTCTAATCTATTCATAGAGTCTCTTCATTTCTTTGGCCCTCTTTTTAGCCTCAAAACTGACCTTATAATTAGTAGGTAGAGGAATAAGATCAATAGGGGTCAGGGGATTAATCCCATACAATGTCTCAAAAGGTGAACAGCCAGTAGCTCTAATAGGAGTTCTGTTGTAAGCAAACTCAGCACGAGGGAACTTAATATCCCACTCCAAATTTTTCTGGACCATGGCTCTCAAGATGGTGGACAGGGTTCTATTGGTGACCTCAGTTTGGCCATCAGTTTAAGGATGGCAGGTTGTGTTGTATAAGAGTTTGGTACCCAACAGATGCCATAAGCTTCTCTAAAAATGAGACAAAAACTTAGTGTCCCTATCACTTACAATGGTTTTTGGGACTCCATGCAGCCTGATGATTTCCCTAAGGTACAGGCTAGCGATGTGAGAGGCATCATCAGCCTTGTGACAAGCCACAAAGTGAGCCATTTTGGTGAACCTATCTACCACTACCATAACTGAGTCCTTACCCTTATGTGTTCTAGATAATACAACAACAAAATCCATACTTGCATCTTCCCAAGGCCTTAATGGGATAGAAAGGGGTGTGTAAAGACCCTAATGGAACTGGCTCTTGGCTTTATGGTAAATGGAGCATCTAGACACCATCCTGTGCACATCTTCCCCCATTCTTGGCCAATGGAAGTGCTCCTTCAGAATGTCCAAGGTCTTGTTCATCCCAAAGTGTCCAGCAAGTGATCCTCCATGGGCCTCTCTTACCAACAATTCTCTCAATGGACATGCTGGAATACACAGTTTATTCCCCTTGAACAAAAATCCATCTTGCATCACATAAGGCCCTTAAGCTGGAGTGTCACTGACCAACTTCTGAAAAGCTGAGTCTTCAAGGTGATAGGCCTGAATGGACTGCAGGCCCAGTAGCTTTGCACCTAGAATAGAGATCAAGGCATATCTCCTTGAGAGTGCATCTGCTACCACATTTTCAGATCCCTTCTTGTGCTTGGTAGAAAAACTAAAGCTTGCAGAAACTCTACCCATTTGGCATGCCTGGCATTGAGCTTGGGTTGGCCATTAAGGTACCTCAATGCTTGATGATCTGAATGCAGGACAAAAGCCTTAGGCTTCAGGTAGTGACTCCAGTGACTCCAGTGACTCAAAGCTCTAACTATGGCATAGAATTCTTTGTCATAGGTTGAGTAGTTGAGTTTTGGACCACTAAGCTTTTCACTAAAGTAGGCCAGAGGCTTCTTGAGTTGTGTAAGAACAGCTCCAATGCCTACCCCACTTGCATCACACTCTACCTCAAATAATTCTTCAAAATTGGGCAAGGCCAGTACAGCTGCTTTATATAGCCTCTTCTTGATGGTTTCAAAAGCTTTCTATGCTACTGGAGGCCAAGAGAAGTTGCCCTTCTTCATGCATTCAGTAAGAGGAGCCATGATTGTACTGAAATCCTTGATAAACCTTCTGTAAAAGGAGGCTAACCTATGGAAGCTTCTGACTGTAGTGACTGAATTAGGCACTAGCCAGGTTTTGATGGCCTTAATCTTGGCTTCATCCACTTGAATCCGATCACAGGAAACCACATACCAAAGGAAGATAACCCTTGGCACTAATAATTCACATTTCTCTGACTTCCCATATGGTTTCTGGCTTCTAAGGGTGATGAAAACCTGCTTAAGGTGCTGAATGTGATCAAACTCAGTTTTGCTGTATACAAGTATATCATCAAAATACACAACCACAAACAGACCTACGTAGGGCCTAAGCACTTCATTCATCAACCTCATGAAGGTGTTAGGTGCATTAGACAGCCCAAATGGCATGACAAGCCATTCATACAGCCCCTGCTTTATTTTGAAAGAAGTTTTCCATTCATCCCCCTCTCTTATTCTGATCTGATGATAGCTACTTCTCAAATCTATCTTGGAGAAAATCTTAGAGCCATGCAGTTCATCCAACATATCATCAAGTCTAGGAATAGGGTACCTGTACTTGATTGTGATGTTGTTGATAGCCCTACTATCTACGCACATCCTCCAAGTGCTATCCTTCTTTGGCACTAACAATGCTGGGACTGAACAAGGACTCATGCTTTCCCTCACATAACCCTTATCAATCAGTTCCTAAACTTGCCTTTGCAGCTCCTTGGTTTCAGGTGGGTTGCATCTGTAGGTAGGTTTGTTAGGCAATGGGGCTCCAGGGAGTAAATCAATTTGGTGCTCTATAGCCCTTTTAGGAGGGAGGCCAGGGGGTAAGTCTTGGGAAAAAACATCCTGAAATTCCTCTATCAAGGGCTAAACAGAAGGGTGTAAAGCTACTGTATATGGGTTAGACGCAGATTCTAGCATTAGCACAGCAAAGATAGGCTTTCCCTTGGTAATAGCCCTTTTCACTCTTCCCCCATTGACAAGCAAGGCACTCTCCTTATATACAACCCTCCCTGTTTTAGGTTTTTGTATTTGGCTGGGGGATAAAGGGGTCAGCGTCATCCTTTTACCCTTCAGTTTGAAGGAATAAGTGTTGGATTATCCATGATGAGTGACATCCGTATCAAACTGCCAAGGTCTATCTAGGAGCAAATGGCAAGCGTCCATTGGCAAGACATCACACAGAACTTCATCCAGGTATTCACCAATTGAAAAAGGACTAAGGTTTGCTTGGAAACTGTTACCTCATTCCCCTTTTTGAGCCATTACAAGGTATAGGGTCTAGGGTGACTGATAGTGGCCAGATTCAGCTTGCTGACCATTTCAGTAGAAGCCACATTAGTGCAGCTACCCCCATCTATAATGAGGTTGCATGTCCTGTTGGCTACCTTGCATCTGGAGTGGAATATTTACTCTTTTTGGCTAACTTCAGGTGGGGCTTTAGTGGCATGAAGGACCCTTCTGATCATGAGCATCTCACCTTCTTCAGGTGGCAGGTAAGAGGTTTCACCTTCTTCAGGAGAGTCTTCTTCTTCATCCTCTTCTACCTCCATGTGATCTAACTCTTCAATTTCTCTGATTATGAGTACCCTTCTATTAGGATAATCTGCTTGAAAGTGGCCATAGCCATGGTACTTGAAACACTTCTTCTGGCTTTTAGGAAGGTCTCTTGCGACCTCCTTTCACTTCCCCTTGTCATCCTTAGGGTTAGGTTCTGGCTTGTAGGAATTGAAAGGCTTCACTGGTGCAGTAGGTTTAGGAGGGGCAGTAGAGTAAGGTCTTCTGGACTTAAGCTACTTTTCCACCTTAACAACTAGCTTGCAGGCATCTTCAAATGTCCAGAAAGGTTGCAACTCAACCCTCTCTAAGATAGCAGAGTTTACGCTTTTGAGAAACCTGGCTATAGTTTGTTTAGGTTCTTCTCTCAAGGCACACCTAATCTACAACTGCTCGAAGTCCCTGATATATTCTTCAACCTTTATACTCCCTTGGTGCAAGGAAGTGACCTTCAAGTATAGCTCCTGCTTGTATGTGGCTAGCAAGAACCTCTTATCCATGTGCTTCTTCAGTTTCACCTAAGTTTTGACCTTAGGTTTACCTTCCAATGCCCTGGTTCTCTTCAGGTTCTCATACCACAGTGAAGCATACTGCTTTAATTTTAAAACAGCAAGCTTGAAAATCTTCTCTCCAGAATAGCCTTTGATTTCTATAATTCTTTCCATAGCCTGAACCTATTCTAAATAATCTTCAGGCTTTAGACTTCCATCAAATTTAGGGGCCTCTATTCTGAGGTCCTTAAGGTCATCCATGTGCATTCTCCTTCTCCTTGGCCTAGCATCTCCAGTGGAAGATTCATTGCCATATTGAGAATCAGGAGGGGAATCAGAACCTCCAGGAGGGTCCTGAGGTGGTTCCCTTTCTCTTCCTGTAGGCTGATTCATGAGCTGTTAAATCTGAGCTGTAAAGGTTCTAATGCTTTCTTGCATTTCTAGAATAGCCCTATCCCTCCTAAACTCATGAGCCTGTTCTAGAGAGAGACCTCTAGGAACTCTCATAGGTTGCTGGGGTAGAGAGGAAGTGTTTTCCCTTTCTATCATGGTGTTTGGGTAAGAAAATCAGAATGTTGTGGCCGTTTTGAGGACGTTGTTTCTTTGTGGCTGGGATTGTGTTTGGTCTGACAGGGTTTTCTTGTGTCTAAACAACCAATGAACAAAGCTAGGAGAGAAAATAGCAAGGATAACAGAAGCAACTCACCAAAATTAAGTTGGGCTCTGATACCAGCTGATGTATGCTGAATTGCTTACTTGACTTAAACACAGCTAGCAACTCAACATGGAAGATATGAACTGGCCTAAAGGATTCAATTCCACCAACCAGCACTACAAGGATTCACCACCAACCCCTTAAGGCAGGATGCACCAAGAAATTGGATAAAGAATCACTCTTATACACCACCTGAACAGGCTAAAGTTAGAGAGATTTCAGAGAGTTTTTGCTTCAAACCAGCAAAAGGGGGTTTTTATTTAACATAATCTGCCTATTACAGTAAGGGACAAGCCTTAAATATCAGAATACAATTAAAAAGATCAACAGCCACAACTACTTCTGGCCAAAATTAGAAAACAGAAAGAGACTTAAACTAGCTTAAATCAGCAGTTGGCTGGATCTTTGACACCTAAACCCTTTGCTTATCTCCATTAATAAGGTGTCAACCCTTAGTAACATCTAAGTACCTACTAATGATGGCCTTGAGTGGGGATTTGCAGCTGATCACACCGGGTTAAGCAAACCTGTCAGCAAGTACAGCACCCTGAAATCCAAGGGATAAAAGGGTATTTCTTGCATTCTGAAGCGGGATAAAAGCTGATGCTAAGGTAGCTGAATCTGCAATTTTAGGGCCTTGTTGGATAAATATTTAGACATATTTTCAAGCCCTTAGATTGACCAAAACGAGCTACTAAGTCAGAGGGTTAAAATCCTCCCTAAAACTGCTGCTGCTGAACTGCTGCTTCCAGAATTAAATTCCATGGCAAAATTCAAGTAACCTTTATCATTTAGGAGCTGAATATGAGCTGATAAATGAGTTAGGGTACTGATCAAAAAGGAATGAATTCCTTTGGCATGACTGATTTACTGAAAGTAAACATAAATTAACCTCAAGCATGTTAACTGCAGGTTGCTTTTATTAAGCTGAACTGAACTACGGCTGCTGTGTGAGCCTCAAAAAACTTGGTTTGGCTAGTAATGATGCTAGGGTGTCCAACAAAGCAAAGATCTTCCCAAGGTGGCCTCCAAACTGAGTTGCATTGCCTCACAGAACAGGCCTGGTTGGTGACTGAGCATCAAACCCCTCTCAAATTCTAGATGAGTGTCCTGAACTGACCCTTGATCTGCATCATTAAGACTTCATAAGGAGTTTAAACGCCTATAATAAGGTCCGTAGTCACATTCTCGGCCATCTTGAGATGGAGCCCTTTCGTTGCCGAGAGTTTCGTCCATGATAGTTAATTATCCCTTTACAAAAAAAATAACAACAAAGCGAAAAAGTAATTAATGAAAGACAAATGCACATAAGATACGTGCATCATCCATGTTGTCAAAGTCCTAACGCGAACAATGCACGGGGGGCAACTGTTGAACGTGATTTTTTATGTTTATTTTTTTTGATAAATTTTACAATGTTGCAAATAGTACTTGTAAGTCTGACATTATCCTTTTATAAAAAGAATGGTCAAATTATCAAAAATTGAATGTTCATTAAAAAAAAAAATCTAAGAGAGGATAAAGCTATTGCAAAATTCAAAAATAAGTGACAATATATAGTCTATTTTCTTACAAAAGAGAAATTACTAGAATTGTCAAAAAAAATAGGAAAGCCATATTAACAGGCAGATTTGATCACCATGTAGATCTGTTACACTGATGTATATGTTATAGCCCAATAATATCAACCTAAAAAAAAAATTTATTAAATTCAATTGGGCCTAGAGACTTCCTTTAAATGATAAAGTTGAAAGCCACACATAATTATTGGGTTCATACAATAAAATAAAACCCATTCCCACATTCATGGGCTTGCATTGATAATGATCACCTTACTTTTGCAGTTAACTGTATGATACCCTGAACATAGACAAAGTCAAAGTAGGATAAAAGCCTAGGGAAGTTACTTTGACAATAGCCATGTTCCCCACTTCTTCAATTATCAAGCAACATGGGATGAAAAGCAGCCACACCAAAAAAAAAAAAAAAAAAAAACTGCTCATTTTCACATATTACGAAAGGAGGAGAGATAGAACTAGTGGGGGTGAGAAGCAAACATCAAAAAGAAGGGGATCTGGAGAAAGAGGAGAACCAAAGCACAACACAAAGCCCAGAATAGGACAAAGTTCCTGTGAGGAAGAAGGAGAGATACAAGAAGAACTAGAGGATTAAAAAAAAATTGATTCAAAGAATTTGGATAGCTTTCTCTACCATCTTTAGCCGACAAAGCTCAAGGTAAAAAACAACTGTGAAGTTGAGATGCTTTATGTCCATCTAAAATTTTCAATCCCTATTCCCAAGTCTATCATGATTAAGCAGAAGAGGTGGCGAATCATGAGAAGAATTCAAATCTCAACTCTCAAGTTAGGTTCAGGATTTAATCAAACCTTTGGATCCTACTGGATCCCTGTCCTTGCCAAAAATAGCCAAAAAAAAAAATTCAGATCCTGCAGGATCTTGATTCTTGCCGGAATCGTGAAACTATGGATCCTACCAGATCCTGGTTCCCACTGGATCCATAAAGTTGATGTCTTGAAGAAAATAGAGGATCAAGTATACATCTTGACCAAAAATACTTTCCCACTCTAATGGGATTTTTTTTTCTAGTAATATGAATTAAATGCCAAAAAAAAAAGGGAAGTAAAAAAAAAAGGGCCATGCCCACTGTAGAAGGCAAAAATTCTGCAACCAATCGGATGCTACCACGTATAAAAAAAAAAAATCAGCCAATTACAGATTGCCATGTGTCACGTTGACTTTGGTGGACCTGCTTGGTCAAATTTAAGTTCATCCAATTAAAAGCCATGTGTCATCGATGATGCAGAAATTAGTAATTATTTTTCTTTATTTAAAAATAAGAAAATAATTACTGGGCTGAGGCCTAAAACCCGGCTCTAACCTTAGCCGGCAGAGCCTATAAATAGGGGTCCTCTCCCTTCATTTAGATCATTCAGCATTGGCAGAATTCAGAGCTCAGACAGCAAGGAGCATCAGCTACCAAGTGAGAAGGATCAAGACTTGCAGAGCTTCAGAAACCACAATCAGCCACTTACAGATCAAAATCAAGAATAGCCTTTAGAGTTCTTCAGCTGATTTGCATCAACCAAGATCAAGCATCAAGCCCTCGGAATACTTAAGTTATTAGGAGAACGAATCAAATGATCATTTTTATTGTATTAAGTTCAGAGATTGTACCTACACACTACATCAGTACAAGATTAAATTTGTTTATATCAATTTCCTGCCTAATTTATTTTAGGCACGAAATTTATGTTTACAAATTTTTGGCACGCCCAATGGGACATCTCTGCCTCTCATCTCTTTCTCCAAAATACAAACTTTGCAATCCCTCGAAGATAACATGGCTCCTAAGAACGCTATCACCAAATCTTCAAGGAAAGCTGTCCGATCTGCATCTCAGAGATCAATAACTGCTAGTGCTGCATCTGGTGGTGTCATGACTAGAAGTATGACAAAAGCTACTGCAGAGCAATCAATTGTGGCTGCACCATCATAGTCACACAAGATCCAAAACCTCGGCTCCAAGGTGTCTGATGGAGTCAATCAAATCGCTTCAAATGTTCTGAAGCAAAAATCTGTTGCTGGCTTCATCATGCCACAAACAATTTCGCGTGGGATGGATGAACTCCAAACCCACACCAACCCTGCTTTTCAACCCTTCAATTTTGAAGATGATGGTTACTCAGGCAGTGATTCCTCTTTAGCAACATCAAAGGGATCACTTTCCTCGCATGCTGAAGCTGAATCCTCTAACACTGTCATCATGCCAGTTATGGTGACAGCGGCTACTAATATCGAAGAACAACTAGCAAGCATGAAAGCTACCTTGTATAGGCTCTCTAAAGAGAGTGCAAAAAATGACGCCCAAATCAAATGTCAGAACGATCAGATTGCTAAGCTGATAAAGAAGCTGGAAAAGAAGTCCTCTGAAGCTTCCAACAAAGGTTCAGGCGCCGAAGACTCTGATAAAGAGTCCAGCCACAGTGAAGAATTTGATGATGAGCGCAAGGCAAGAAAGGACCGCTCTTTAGGCTCAATGTCTGTTGAGCAAATTCAGAGCTTGATAGCAAATGCAGTCAAGGCTCAGTTGGGAGGAGGGTCTCACAAGGCCCACTTGTACACAAAGCCTTATACGAAGAGGATAGATGCTCTTCGCATGCCCCATAGCTATTAGCCTCCCAAGTTCAACTAGTTCGATGGCAAAGGTAACCCCAAACAGTATATTGCTTATTTCATTGAGACGTGCAGTAATGCTGGCACAGAGAGGGACCAGCTGGTGAAACAGTTTGTTCGTACTCTAAAAGGGATCGCATTCGACTGGTACGTAGACTTGGAGCCAGAGTCCATTGACAGCTGGGAACAAATGGGGCAGGAGTTCCTAAATCGGTTCTACAGCACCCAACGCGTTGTTACCATGACAGAGCTAACAAACACCAGACAATGGAAGGATGAGCCGATTCTTTATTACATTAATCGCTGGAAGTCCCTAAGCCTTGAGTGCAAGGATCGTCTATCAGAAGCTTCAGCCGTTGAAATGTGTGCTCAGGGCACAGAGTGGGATTTACTATACATCTTGTAGATGAGTAAGCAAAAGATCTTCCAGGAATTGGCAACGAAAGCTCATGATATAGGATAACGATTGCAAGTCGCCGTAGCAAGTCTTCTTCCTCGTCTAATGCTAGAAAGGACAAGGGTGAATTCAAGAAAAATCCCAAGTCCACCAAATCCTCAAACAAAGAAGCCATGGCTGTTTCAACTAGAGAGCCGGTTCGAATCTCCGGAAAACCCAAGTATGAAAACAAGAAGGGTGGATTCTCCAAGGATACTGGAAAGAAGCGTCCTACATTGAAGGAACTGCAGGAGAAGAAATACCCATTCCCTGACTCAGACTTGTCAGGAATGCTTGATGATCTCCTTGAAAATGGGGTTATCCAACTTCCAGAACCAAAATAGCCCGAAGAAGCTGGAAGGGTTACCGACCCAAAATATTATCGGTATCACAGGGTGGTTAGTCACCCTCTCGAGAAATGCGTTACGCTTAAGGAGCGTATTATGCAACTTGCCAGGGATGGGAAGATAATACTGGATTTGGACGATACTATTGAGATAAATCATATCTCCACTCAGCTGGAGTGTTCCTCATCGCCCTGGAAGCCAAAGCATACTCGACCTCGTGGTAGAGTAAATACTAAATTGATTTCCTCCCTTGGAGAGAAATTAATTACAATTCAATTTGGAAGTTTGGAGCCTGTGGTAATTCCAATTGGTTCCAAAGGGCCCGTGACAGAGACTGATCCTTTTGTGGATGTCTCTGATAAAGCTGATGTTGATGAAGAGGGATGGACTCTTATTTCCCGCCGGAGGCCAAGGAAGCAAAGCCTAGCGCAATCGCCACCTCTCTGCCACAGGAAGAGAAAAGGAAGAAAGAAGAGCCCTCGTCATTCAAAAGAAAAGAAGAAGTCCAAGAACATCAAAAGGTATGAAATTTTGCCTATTGACCTCCTTGAGCAAGAGCAGCTTGTCCCTGTCACACTCGAAGAGTTTTTCCCAACAGGCTTCTTTGAGAGAGTTACAGTCAACCTGACCTCATGTTCTGAGCTTGAAGAAGACGAAGACGAAGGAAGTGACAGACAAGAGGAGTCCCCTAGAGTAGTTGATAAGACCTTGACTGTCTTGGAGGCTTTGCGAACTCGCATAGGCTGGGGGAAAATCTTTTGTTTGCCTAACGAGGTACGCTAACATGTT